>JAOVVB010233469.1:0-10153 GCA_028570985.1 Heterobranchus longifilis
CAAACGAAACCCAGAATGCTTCCGATTCCAAAATCTTGTCCCTTGCCTACAGATTCTGCATTCATATGCATGAATAGAGATTAGTAATCTATTAGCTTGTCCAGTATTTTGACCTTGAACATTAAATGGAGAGAAAATGGTGAAGGACAAAGTAAGCTCAACTATTAATCTATGCCTCAGTGAATATAAACATTGGTTACATTTTTATTCGTGTCAAATTTAGATGCAGCATTAATGTGACAAGTAGCTTGAAAAGGTGATAAGTGCTATAATTATACCGTATGTGCAAAACTTTGCAAATGTCAAAGCTTTATGAATGTATTCAGTCCAGTACTATAAGTAAATGTGTAAAAGGTGTGAAAACCATTATTTTGTGATTTAAAAAAAGACCCAATTAAAACCCAAATGTGTCACCTGTTGTTGCAACTCACTACGTTTTGTACCACATAGAGTTTTGCACTGCATATGTTTACTAAAAACCTCAAATCTTGATGCTGTAATGTCAAAGTTGTTGCACACCTCAGACTTTCCCCGCTGTGACGAGAAGCTAGTTTCAATTTCATCTTCTCACATCTCTGCAAAGCTTTGGGTGACATTCTCCTCATGGTCACAGAATCTGGTCTCCATGCTGCAGTGTTGATTAAGGTCTAGTCCACACGTAACCGGGTACCTTTTTGAAATGTAGCCTTTTCTATGCGCTTTGGCATATCGTCCACACGCAAACTACGTTTTAGGTCACAGATCTTTTGGAAAACCGCTTCCAAGGTGAAGATTTTCAGTGCTGACGTGTAGAAGGGAGTTTTTGGTGTCAGAGTGAGCGCAGTTATCTAATTTGTGAGGGTCACAAATGAGGTGACATTTCGTGCAACGGCGGACGTGGCCAAAATAATGCTGGTTCTAATCTTAGGACTCCTTACATGTCTACACATACATGTACAGTTACTCTTCCACTATATTCAGGAACAGAGACGCTACAGAGGGATCGATGCAGCATTGCAGCTTTCAGGCTTCTGATTGGCTACCATGCCTTTAGGGTTATATCGCCGCCTGTTGGTCTGGCATGCTCTTGACAGCAATTCAATTATGATTTTGCGTTTTCATTAAGACAGAGATTTTTTTTTAAAAACAGTGCGTGTGGACAGAATTGTTTTTTTAGAACGAATGAGGTGGAAAACCCCAGTTTTCAAAAATACCTGTGTACGTGTTGACTAGACCTAATAAAATAATTTATATAAAAAGATCCATCAATATAGAGTATAGAGAGTGTTTGTGATGTTGAGATCACAAAATAGGACAAAATGTTTTGATATGATTACAAGTTATTTCTAAAAAGCAAACCTTGTAATATCTGCACCACAAAAAAGGTCCTCTTGATGAGGAGAAAAAAAATAAAAAAACTTTAAATGTTGAACCTCGCTAACGAAAAGACATTTGTACTTGAAAAGAACAAGTTGGTGTCAGCAGCAAAATGAGCAGAGAAGCATTAGCGAGGATCAATCAGCCGAGAAACCACAGAGGCCACAAAATACGACGCCTTGAGGGACACTGTTGATTAACCGTGCCAAACACTTTCAAGTAGTCTAAAAATATTCTAAGAGCACAGTGCTTACTCTTCAAAGCAGAGCTGATTTTATCGAGGCTCAGTAAATCTGTGAAACAAGGACAGTCCTTTTTAAAAATCCACACTGGTGACGAGCAGCAGGATCCGTTATAACGGTAAACGACTGTAGCATACTGTACGTTGTTATGTGTTTGTTTGACGGTTGGCCTTTGTTTGTGCGTTTGTGCAGAGGAGGGATGGCATCGTGTGTGCGCTCTATATTTGTGAGCTGCATCCGCCTTTTCACGTATGTTTTTCGGTGGTGAGTGTGTAGAGGAAACAGCCAGTTTTGCGGGCTTGTCAGAGTGTGTGTAGTGTGTGTGTGTGACTATCTCTCCCCGCCTGCAATAGCATTCGCTGAGCGTAGATCGAAGAGTTTCAGCCGTTCCTGGAGTGACCCCACCCCTGTCAAGACTGACTCTCCTCATGAACCCAGAGACAGTGAGTTAACACAGACTCTCACACATGCATACACACACATGCACGCACACACACACATGCACACACACATGCACGTCTTACTGTTGCAGTGGGTGGATAAAAATCATGCAATTAAAAAATATATGGAAAGAGGCTTTAACTCTGAAGTAACCAACACATTAACAAATGTAAATGTAAATTTATGTGTAATGTAAATTGTGCTCGGAAAGTTGTTAGTTTGTATTCCCAGCATGCACTGAGAGAATAAAAAGGAAAAAAAGTAGCTGTAAGACCGAACACTTTAAATGATGTCTAATTACTTCAGTGCAGTCAATTCTCATTAAAGTCACAATAACTCGAGGTATAAACATTTCCTTTTAAAGACAATAATCAGTGTCCTCTTGTGTTTAAACAGCTGCAGTAAGAACATATTTTGAACACTGTATGTGCGCAGTTATAAATAACCCATCTGACCCGTTATGCCCTTGCATCTTGACTGGCAGATTGATTACGGCTTAAATTTGCTTTGTGCTCACTCAGTACTTTTGTCATTAATTAATTTGGCTCATACGGAGTTGAAAGCCACTTAGCGGCATTTGTCAGCTATAAAAAAAGGTCTAGTAATCAGAACTGTGATATACGAGTCGACTTACAGCGCAGCTGGCATGAGGCCAAATCATCTGTAGTCTCAATGAAGGTCAGCCAGTCAAACATAATGCAAATTAAAATACACAATATAGGGGGTGAAAAATACTTGCAACTGCAAAAGTCTAAAGTACTTTGTAGAAGTAAGTACAAATCTGAGGTACGCCCCGGGCGTGTGTAAATATTAGATGCTGTAGATGGTGACGTAGTATAAAGAGTGACAAAGTCCACGTATGGAGAAGGTCGGAATGGATGGATGGGTCAAAAAAAAAACACGACTATCCTCCAGGAGACCGCTGTTTGTGTCCCGTGTGAAACCGGCGTCGACTTTGACTACTTAACTTACATAAGAAACTGACTTATTTTAACCCAAATCACGATGTTTGCCTAAACTTAACCAAGTAGTTTTGTTTGAATTCACGTTAACCGCATGCTTAAAACTGCGACCGTTATAGTTTGATGAGTAGGGCGTTAAAAAGTGACGCCAAAGAGTCCTGACCAAGCGTCCGTATTTGGGAACGAGAACAGGTTGGAAAATTCCTGACAGCAAAGCCAAACTTTCTTTTCATTATGAGTATTACTTTTAACTTTGATCCTGATTTGGATACATTTTACATATTAAGTTGCAAGTAAAATGTTGAATGTAGAACTGAGTAATTCAATGTTTTTAGACGATGATATCGCAAATGTAACTTCTTTCATAACTGGCCAGCTGGAAGGCAGCCTAATATGACATTTGTATCAGTGTTTTCAACTGTGATTTAGTTACTTGAAAGTTAAAGCCACTTTTCATCAAGTATGTAAGAAAAACAGACACGAGCCAATTAGGATTCGTGATGTGACAGTGCGCTGTGTGTACTGTAGACTTCTCTGTTGAAGTAAGGTGACATTTTGTCGTCACGGTTTTACAGCTCAGCTCCTGGTTTTGGCAGAACAACAAACACACAAAACAATCCAAACACACTCGCACATAAAAACACACCATCACACGTACAAACTGACTGTCTCTGCTGTTGACTCTGACCCTGTCCATCTGTCTCCCTATGACCGTGGGTCTTTCTTCAACTTTGTGATGCTCTCTCTTTCTGTGAGTATGTCTTCCAAAATGGAGTGTGCGTCTCAGTCCCGAGTGTTGACGCAGGGAACGTGTGTCTAAGTGTTTCTAAAAGGCTTTTTGAATACGAGTATATCAACACACAGTGTTTGCATGTGCTGTTTGTCTCTGTTGATGTCGGAGTGTCTGTGGTTTTATGTTTTTTCTCCACCTCCATCTTCTGTGTTTCTGTGTTTCCAAGTGTGATGAAAGATAAATGAACTGTTGATGAGGGAAAGGTATTGTTCTCTGGAGGAGTGACATTAATCATCAACCTTGCTTGTCATTTTCTCCTTTTTTCATACTCTCTTTCTTTCTTTACTCTCTCTTTCCAAACTGTTATTTCACACTGGGTACCTATAGTTTTTCTTTATTAGAATCTATTGACAAAAAGCTGATAACAATATAGATATTTGAGAGATGATAATGAGTTATCAGCCACTAAGTTTGCTGCCTGAAATGGTAAAAATAGGAACAAATATCGATATATCAATAACACACTTACTAAGACTAAGAACACAGATGGAAATCATAAATGTTGTGCCTTAAGCTTACATTGTAATTAAACTACAGTATTGGAACATGGCAATTAATCAGCACTCAAATGGTAATAGCAATTATCAGCAACATAATAATTTCCTATGAATGCACTGACCCTAAAGCCGAAATTGTACTTTCCACGTCCGCGAGTGCGCAAGGGTCTGCTAGGGTCGCCGTGACAATTTAGGGTTCAATGTCTTTGACATGTGGACAGGAGAAGCCTGCGAGCAGTGGACAACCCGGTCTACCTCCTGAACCACAGCCGCCCCGTGAAATACCTGGCCGTAGATCAAAGAACGAGTGCTCAGAGCGAACAAAAACCTGCCTCTCGTTAGGTCTGTCAATTAAGTGGTGAAGGCCAAAACATCAAACAAAGTCAAGAAAACATCTTTACAATAACAACAAGAAAATTCTGAAATATCTACCATGCAAACGACCAGCTGGAGGAGCTAAATTTAAACAGAGACCGTGGATAATGTATCTGAGTCAAGTGTGTTTAGTTACGGCCCCGCCTCTTTAGAATAGCAGCCGTTGATTCCAATGGGAGAAGTGAACGTGAACACAGATTATGATCGATTCTTTCGCCCCCATCGTCACCAAAGTAAATACTGGACCCAGTTTTCACAAGAAGCCACATATCTCCTGAACATCCTGACACTAAAATGACATTTTTCAGATGGACAGATCAGGAGAAAATTAACTTTATTCAAGACCTTTTTTTCTGTCTCAGCAACGAACTCTGACGAGATCTGGCAACACAGCTAAACTAACGACCGTGATCGTCAGATTTTTTTATGAGAAATATGGCTGTTAGCCATGTAGATATCTGATGTTAGCAAAATAAAATATACATGTGCAAATATAACTTTTCATGTGTGTACCATTTCTTATCATTGGCAGTATTGGCGGTGCAGTATCTTTAGAAATATATAAAATCTTAGCTTTAGAGTCCAAACTGCCAATCTGGTTGCCAAATTAAGGCATTAGCAACAATGTCTCAGTTGAACCACAAGAAATCATCCAATAATATCAGCCAAGAGCTGGGTTCTGCTTTCTGCTTTGCATTGTACAACTCGTGGTGGTTCAATATTCAAAGACCCTGTAATAAGTTGTATTTTCTCCTTATATGCTAAATTAATAGAAATATTGTTGATTCTATTGGATGTAGAATTTGACACCGCATTAATAAGTTAAATGACTTATTCCTTTAGACTCCTAAGTGAAATAGGTGAGAAATAATTCAACAGCTGTTTCGTAACACATTCCAAGGTTATACAGAGGCTCAACATGAGAGTTTAATTGAATGGCCTCTGCCTCGTCATCATTTAAAAGTCAGATTCTGAAAATTACACATTATTACACTTTTATTATAATGTTATAACATATACATATAGTGTGTAATATACCTTATGATTACATGTCAAAGAAGCACGATTTAATGGTATACAACACCTTTCCTTCTTAGAATAGCTGCCCTCTGATCGCAGTTTTTTTTCCATAACTCTCCTTGTTAGCTGATGCCAGAAATCCTGCTGCCACACTCACTATCAGTCACTCCTTTTTCTCAGTCTGCCAGCTGTCTCTTCTTTTTCCCTTGTTCCATCTGTCATTTTCTTATGTCACCGCCATTATTAACAACTCCATCCTGTTTCCCCTCCTCTGCACTCACCTATCTCTGTACTTTCTGGACACGTCCTTCCTCCACTCACAGATTTTCTCTCTCTCTGTATCACCCTTCTTGCCTCCCACCCAACACTTCTGCCTACACCCTATTATCTCAAGTCTTTTTGCTCACCGGCGTGTTATATTCTCTGCTAGGCGGAGACCTGCAGACCTCCTGTGGCACCTTGGATGAAGGAGGCCTCGATGACAATATAGACTGGGAGGAGGAGAGAGAGATGGAGAGGCTGGCCTGCGAAGGAGACGACTTTGTACCTCCCAAAATCATGGTTAGAGATCAGTACTGTACAACAATTTTGTATTACACTTAAAGCTGGCAGACTTACAAGGGAAATCATTTTAAAAAATGGTCAAAATCAAAGCAGCAGAGTCCGAGATATCCTTAGTCTTAAGTATAGCCTAGATCAAGTCCCCAAAACACTGTATCCTACATTTCCCACAATGCAACTCACTAGCATCTTTCATCAGACCCTCCCTAAATGTTCATGTCTTTCAAACTCCACACAATTTCAGCACGTCCTCATACCTAAACGACAGACTAGGTTTGACTCCCAAAACAACATATATGACTGTTCTACTTAAAGTTGTGAAATGATCGCAGTTTGAAACGATCGCAGTTTGAAACGATCGCAGTTTGAAACACGTGGTTAACGTTGTGAAACAGAATTACTTTTAGTAGGGAACCAAATTACTTGGCTAGGTTTAGGAAAAGGTTTCATGGTTTGGGTTAAAATAAGTAGGCTACGTTGTTAAGGATGTAAGTCTGTGATGTAGTTACGTCCGTGACGTGGTTAAATACTTTGTCACATTACTTCTGGCTTTTTGGCACCATAAAACGACAGGAAGTACAGAGGGAGGCGCTTAACAATAAAACGACAATATGGGTCGTAATTACTCTGACTGCTAGGGGCGCTATTTTACTAAACGCTCAAATGTCGTATTTCAGAGCAGGAAAAAAATGTAAACAGCTGTCGTTTTCCTCTGGAGGACAGGCTGCAACAAACTATGGGTCGTAATAAGCTGCTTGCAAAATCGACCTATACAGACTTTTTTTGGTGAGGATGGTCTGCCTTATCTGTGATGCAGGCTTTCTGCTAAAAAAAAAGTAGTCTCCAAACCCAAGCTGGAGTTTGGAGACTTAAGAAAGGTCTGAACTGAACTTGTGAAACTAGTGTCCCTTTAAAAATGTAGGCTCTGGAAATGCAGCTAAAAATGATCCCTAGTAAATGGGGCAGAATAAAAATGGTTGCTTTACGATTTAGGATTGCACACGGATGGCAGATCTAGGTTAAAATTAGCTTAATCTCAGAAAGGTCAATTCATATGCAGGTGCAGTATCTTAAATGCACCGAATGTATTCTGTACCATCTCGCTGTGAATATTATATGAGAGCTGGACATTCCCTGCAGGCATGAGAGTGTGATGGAGTTTGCTCTTTTCCCCCCTTTCCTCTCATTTCTCTGACACTCTTCTCTTCTTTTATCTCTTTTGCCTCAATGTTCTCCATCTTCCACTCTTTCCTCACATCCTACTAAATCCACCAATCCTCTCTTTCTTCTGTTTCTCCTTCACCTTCAGCTGATCTCTTCTAAGGTCCCAAAGGCGGAGTACGTTCCTACTATAATCCGCAGGGATGACCCCTCCATCATCCCCATCCTCTACGTGAGTCCAACACACTCAGACTTTGCGTTACAACACACAGATTTACCAAATATACACGTTTCTTTAGAGGGTGTTTCTTTAAAGGGTTCTAAATTAAAGCATTTTGTAATTTTAAATGATTATATTTTATGTGGACATCTTTTTCCTTAGGACCATGAACATGCAACTTTTGACGATATTTTGGGTGAGTAAATATTCCTGTATCTGCCATTTTCACCTGTTTGATAATAATAATTAAAGATTTTTTATGTAAGTCACGCATTTTAATTATATTGAAGCTTAAAGTTACGCATAATTAAGGGCATGACAAGGTGGGAGCCGTCATAGGTCCGCTAGCGGTCTACTAGATAAAAACAAACAAACACAGGAATTGCATTAAAATCCCTACTTCCATCTTCCGTTTTAAATACATGTGCCAGTCGTGTGATACATGTAGGTTTAAGCTACAAATATACTTAGTTAGGTTTAGGCAACAAAACCAGTAAAAAATGTGGGGATTGCAGTAAACTTCCTACTTCCGTGTTCCGGTCCTGCGTGTGATCAAGCCTTGAGTCTTGAGCCTGGACTGTGCAGCAGTTTGCCTGAGTGGAGTCTAAACTCTTACCGTGGGGTCAGAAAAATACAGCCTAATGCAATTACGCTGCAATCAAATCTCTTAAAAATAGCTTCGATGTGGCTTAATCGCTCTGTTCATTTAGAACCAGTTAAAATGCTGCAAAATTCCTTAAATATGTATTTAAAGTTGGTTTCTGCATTCAGAAAATGATCCCATTGCTCATAACTGAAGTACTTACAGTAAACGGTCCCGAGAGCTCCCCAAGATAATAATACACTCTGCGTTGAATAAAGCTCACACAGTTAGTGAGAGGATGTCAATGAATAATTCACTCACATAAGATTCCAGGTTTCCATTTTACAGTCTTTCCTTAACCTGTTTTATTTTGATGTGACATTTCCTTAAGTTGAATTCAATTTAAACTACATCTTCCATTAGTGTCTCTGCTGTCTATTAATACACCTGTACTTGAACTCACCGCCCTGGAGATTTACTTTGTGTTCAATGTTCACATTTCTCCCCTTCTCTCACTACATTGTTTCTTGTCTCTTTTCATATTAATATTCTTTACGTTCTCGGTCCCTGTCGTTCACATCAACCCAACCCTTTTTCTCTCTCAGAGGAAATAGAGAAGAAGCTCACAGCTTACAGGAGAGGAAGCAAGTTCTGGAGGATGCTCATCTTCTGTCAGGTGAGGAACAAGGAGACAGAATAAAAGTAATACTGTATTTCCTGTCAAATTGGAGGTTTTATATATGGGGCTATGTATTCATGCACTGCATATGAATCTCCCTGAGTCAACTAGACTGTGTTAAGCACCTTCCTTTTGGATCTAATCTCTCAAGATAATAATTAAGGAGATGCAAAGTTGTGATAATGTGTTTTATGTGTGTTTCTTAGGGAGGCCCCGGTCACCTGTATTTACTGAAGAATAAAGTGGCAACTTTCGCAAAGGTGGAAAAGGAGGAGGACATGAGCCAGTAAGTTACCACTGGCTCCATCTCTGTTAGACGTATTTTAGTTTATAGACTTTTTCTCACATGAACTCTGGAGAATGTCCAGGGAATCAGTTGCCCTTTCACACATGTGCCACATAACAGGAGATTGTCCGTGTCAGATGCATTCTTAAATACTAAGTTTGGTTTATGTGAGGGGCGGTGCCTGGGGAGTCTCTAGCCTTGAATTTGTCTGACAATTTCGGAGTCAGCCCTTACCGACAGAAGTTTGTGAATCTCGTCATCTTCCAGTTAGACATTTTCGTTGGCGTCTTTGTTTAAATCAGTGGTTCCCAACTTTTTTCCTTAAGGGACCCCTTTTCTATCATTGAGTAAACTGACGACCCCTGACTAAAGCTGGAGATAGTCTTGTTTTTAATTGCACGCAGAAGAACGCATGATGATGCCTTGTGTATCCTGCTTGCGTTTTGTCCGTTCATTGTGTACGTACTCAGAAATCAATGCGACGGGTGGTTAAACAGCATGCATATCTCCAGCTTTAGTGACATATTTTATGGCTATTTCATATTACATTCAATGCATAACAATAACAGTACAGAACAAGTGATAAACTGAACAATTAACCCAAATAGTGAACACAATAACTGCAGGAAGTTTGTGTAAAACGAGACATTTGTTTGAATTTTAAGCAGATTTCTAGTGAATATTACATCAGAGAGGAGTTTTCGTCTTATTTTTAGGAAATTTTAATGCAATTGTCTGTATTATGTTACATACATACTTAATACTGCCCTTATCATATTTTAAGTTTATATCTTATAATAATAATCCAAACAATTTCATTGAGTTTTCTTCACAGAAATTAATCAAATGTGGAGATATCGGCCAACTGCATATATTTTTTAAAAACTTGTCTTACACCCCTTAAAATCAAGAAGGCCTCGTGATCCCCCCACGAAACTTTGGGGACCCCTAGTAGGGGTCAGGACCCCCATGTTGGG
>JAOVVB010233470.1:0-10153 GCA_028570985.1 Heterobranchus longifilis
CTAGTTACATTGCACATTCAGATTTTACTCACAGAATATAATAATTAAACTATCACGCACTTCAGGAGTCTCGAGTCCACGTCCCGTTTGGAAATAAAAGTTACTTTGAAACTCCGTTCGTTAGTCATGTGACGTCCTACGTCACGACAAAACAGCGTCCAGTATTTGTTATTGTGTTTTTGTGTGTGACAGCTGTATTTATAACACGGAAGTAGGGATTTTAATGCAATCCTAGTGTTTTTTTTTTTTTTTTAACTACCGAGTCGTTTTGTTGCCTAAACCTAACAAAGTGTTTTTGTTACTAAAGTAGTCCCGTAAATTTAAGTACAATGTGCTGATAATGCCTCTCTATCACTCTTCACTTTACGTAAATGTGTGCTGTATTAATAGTTTCACTGTTAACACTAGAACGGCCATGACGGTCATTTTGACCTTTTTGAAATTTAATAACTTTGTTGAATGAAAAAATACAATCCTGCTGGTTCCTGACTTTTCCTAAAAGTGTTTGTATTTTCATTTAAAATGGCTTTTATATAGTCTTAATTACACAAAAGACAAAGACATTTTTTTTTTTTTAACCTATTTCGGCCATACACGGTCACGATAAATGTATAACTACCAAAAGGTACAATTAAACTTGTTCAAATGTAGCCTACATTTTGGTGTTATTTTGTTATTTAAAAGATATCCTAACACAATAAATACACTAATCTCTCAATTGGGTATTTATTATTTTATATTATATTATTTCTCATGAGAGTTTATAGAGTTTGGAATCTGGAGGTCAAAATGACCGCTTACGGCAATTCTAGTATCTGTGAAATTCCAGCACTTCTGGTGTTAACAGTTTTACTTCCAAAAAAAAAGAAAAGGTTTTGAGTACTGCCTGGGGCCCCAAAATCACTAAATCCGCCCCTGGTCTTTGATTGCTTGTGCATGCACCGTGGCAAATTTATACTGATGGTAAACCAATGGTAATTCCAATAAAAAAAGAAAATCCAATGTCTTTGTCTGAATATAAATCTTTTATCTTTCAGTCAAAGCGATTTGTATCTGTGTTCTGGCACTGTGTTTTCCTCCTCGTCAAACTTGTCAGGGCACTGCACTCCGATCTCAAGTCACACAGTCGCATTTGTAGACGCAGACTCTCACCTCGGACATCTGAAGAGACTTTCGTGTCTTAATTAGTTCGAACTAAGCGGGAGAACAAAGCTGAGGTCTAATGACGCTGGTTTGTAATCAGGCGAGGTAAAGTCCGCACTGATCGGAGAAACGGGGCTGAAAAGGCTGAGTTTCCCCTTGTAATTACGCACACCACCGATGTGTGTCCATCATCTCTACACATCTAATCTCTTCAAGTCCTTTTTCTCTGTTGTGTCTTTGAACCTCACCTGCTTTGTTTTCTGGGTTTGTCAAGAAAAGAAAAAAAAAAAAAAAGAACAGGAGGAGGGAAAATGAACGTATCGCTTGCGTGCAGACGGATATTACCCTTTTAAAAGCAAAACAAATATGTGTGTGTGCGTGCCCTGTAATTTTACTGTTGACATGTGCACTTACAGTGGGGATCTGGGACCCTGGTAATGACTGGGGCAGGTAACGCTGGAGACAGGTGGAGGACAGTGCTGTCTGACTGGTCCTGAAATAGAGAGAGTGTGCGTCTGTGCGTGAGTGTGTACGAGCGTCAGACACAGACTGAGACGTGCGGACAGACACAGTGGCACCTGGTGATGTCATTGATGTTGTCACTGAGTTGTAAAGTTCCCCTTTTATAATGGACGCCATTCCTGAGCAGTCGACTCAAACCATTTAAACACACTGTATTGTACTCCTATTGTGCTCTTGCTCAATGAGGAAATTACACTATTGCACGGGGCTCTGATATGTTAAAGGAGTAGTTCGACATTTTGGTAAATGTGCTTATTTGTTTCAGATGAGAAGATCGCTACTCTCATATTTACCTCCGCCAAGGAGGTTAGGGTTTTGGTTCGGTTTGTTTGTTTGTTTGTTTGTTAGCAGCATTACGGAAAAAAAAACTATTGGCCTTATGTTCATACATTTTCAGAATAAACATGAATTATTTTTCACTGTCATTTACATTACGAGACAGGGCACGGCCTTGGCGGAGGTCTGCGCTCTCCGAGTCTAGACTAGTTGTCTAGACTTAAATTGAAATCTGCAGCCAAGTGACAGCTAGCTTAGCTTAGCATAAAGACTGGCAGCAGGGAGAAAGAGCTAGCTTGGCTAGCCTGGCTTTGTTTAAAGTTTAAACTAGAAGGGCCCTAGTATAGCAATGCAAAGTTTCATGAAAAGCGGGGGAAGTAGGCCGAGTTTTTCCCGTAAATTCCGTAACCCCGCTGACAAACAAATAAACCGAATCAAAAACATTACGTCCTCGGCCGGAGGTAGAAATCAGCCTATAGCAACACATCTTAAACTCACTAATTGTTTGTTTAATCAGTATCAAAACCACACAAAACCACAAAGAGAGCAGGGGGGTTGTGACGTCAGTGAGAAACGCAATGTATTGTGTGACTTATGGGTACGCAGAGCCAGAGTCCATACAGACTCTGTATGAAGTATAGTTTCGGCTGCGCAGTAAAACATGTTGTCGCAGTGCTAATCGAGCGCTGTTAGCCTTTAGAGTGGATTCACTCCACTAATGTTTCATTACTGTCTTCCTGTGTTGGTTTGTGTTTGTTGTCGCTGTGTGCCCGTGGTTGAAAATGAATAAATCCAAGAAATACATTGCTGCATGACCGCCGCGACCCCAGCAATATGGCGGGCCCCGGGACGATCCAGACTACAATGCAACGTAGAGCCCGACTAGCTGTTTTCTAAGCTAAGCTATGTCTACTGTACAGATAATGAGAGCAGTAACAAGCAAATATCAGCATGCGTATTTCATAAAATGTAATTTGCTTTACATGGAGAGTTACTTTAGTTTAGCATAAAGACTGGAAGCAAGGTGGAAACAGCTAGCTTAAACAGCTAGCCGAAGTAACAGTTAGAGAGCAGTATTCATCTTGTGAAGTATTCATCTTTATTCATCAAGTGAATAAGTGCAGCACATTTTCCAAAACTATTGCTTTAAAGAAGCTACGCCACATAGTTTAATTTGTGAGCTTTAGAGGTGTTGCTATAGGTGGATTTTTATTTACCTTTTGAGCAAGTTTTCCTTTTTCCAGTCTTCATGCTAAGCTAAGCTAGCAGTCTGCTGGCTGTATAGCTTCTCAGATAACTTGGCAAGAAACCAATTAAAATGTCAAACTATTCCTTTAAGCATCTGCAGTACTCACAGAGTGAACTTCACACTCGGTCTACGTGACGCCGATAGCATTGTAGTCAGTGAAAACATTTTTTTTTTTTTGCCATCATGATTGATGCAGCGATATTGCTTTTCAGAACAGGTTTCTTTGAAGAGGTTAATTTAAAGAACAACGATCTAGGCGATCCATGTCAGTAACACTCACACAAGATAAGGAGGCGCACTGCACGGAATGTGCATGCATGAATACGCATATACGTAAGCATATTGCATC
Organism: Heterobranchus longifilis; assembly: GCA_028570985.1. Taxonomy (NCBI): domain Eukaryota; kingdom Metazoa; phylum Chordata; class Actinopteri; order Siluriformes; family Clariidae; genus Heterobranchus; species Heterobranchus longifilis. The sequence goes on from JAOVVB010233470.1 coordinate 3,540, forward strand.
AGCTAATAAAGGGATGGTCACAGTCGGTCTTTCTGTGTCTTTTTTTGGGATAACAGGAAGGAAGTGTGTGTGTGTGTGTGTGTGAGAGAGAGAGCGAGAGAGATAGGGGAAACTCTACCCCGTGCCACAGTGTGACAGCATGGATCAGGTTCACCTCTGTTTGTTCAGTGGCCATCCAGAAATATGGCAGGAATCTGAGAACTGCATCTAGCCAAGGCTGACTGAGCTGAATCTGCTGCTCCTCCTGAGAGACAAACGGACAGAGACACAGACAGCCGGTTACACAAGCACACACATTCGCAACGGAAGAAACGCATTCAATTCTATCAGCATTTCTTCAGATCCTTTACTCAAGTAAAACCACAAATACCGCACTGTAAAAATACACTGTTACAAGTTAACGTCCTGCATTGAAAATGCTACTTTAAAGTAAAAGTACAGAAGTGTAATCAAGAAAATGTACATTAAGTATTAAAAGCAAAAGTACTCAATGCAGAAAATGACTATTAATATCATTAGATTATTATTACTCATGCATGAATGCAAGAGTAGGATTTTTTTTTTTACAACATTTCTTAACTAATGATTATTTTCATTATGGATTCATCTGCTGATTATTTTCTCCATTACTCGAGTGATTGTTTGGTTTGTAAAAAATCAGTAATTAGTGAGAAATTACAGATTCATATTATTTGTCCAACTGATAGCGGATAAGTCGCAAAATGATTAGAACTGAATTGAAATTATTAAAATATTTTTTAAAGCACCCAATAATCACATTTTTCATGAATAAATGTCTTTTGCAATTATCAAAACAGTTGCCAATTAATTATTAATAATATAATTAATATATTATTTATTCTAATATGTTTTGTATATGCAAAAATCTTCATTTGTAAAGTAACTAAAGTGGTCAAATGATTGTAATGGAGTAAAAAGTACAATATTTTCCTGTGAAATGTAGTGCAGTAGAAGTAGAAAGTAGCATGAAAAGAAAAGTACCTCAAATTTGTACTTAAGTATAGTAACTGAGTAAATGTACTTGAGTGCATCACACTTAATAGTACCATTTATTTTCTTCAGTTGGGTTAAATGTCTTAAGTTCTGCAGGACATGTAAGAGAGTGTGTGTTTGTGAGTGAGTGTGTGTTTGTGAGTGAGTGAGTGTGTGTGCATCCTTCCCGGATGGTGCACTGCTGGTCATTATTACTGTCTGCCTTAGTAATCAAGAGGAAGACAAAACAATGCGAGGAGCCTTTTAATACAGTCAGGTGTGGCTCCTGGGGGTCTGACACTTCCTCCTTAAGAAGTCAGTCAATCTGGTGTTCAGTAGGAAAACCTGATTCTGTAACTGAGGACATTTTGAAGCTGATAAAAAAGCAGAAAGGCAAATATACTGCATGTCTTTTAAGAGCAATAATTATATGACTTCCTTGGTTGGACAGTAAATAAATAAATAAAGAGTCTCTGCAGTATTTGTTACTAAAGGTCAGTTAAAAGGAACACCAGAAATGTCAGGTCAGTATTAGTAATCCGTTGAGAATGGCTGATAAACACGGCTGGTAAAACTGAACGAAAGTGTGGGAAAAAGGAAACGCTTCACTCGAGACCAAATGCCCAGAAAGGATGTTTGGGGTTTTTTTGTAACGTTATGATGAAATCAAGTGTCAACCACAGTGGGTTGAGTTCTCAGGGCAGGGTGGTGGTTCCAATTAGCAACCAATCCTTTGTGTGTGCTTTTGTACATGTGTTTTAAACATGAATATGCGCTTTTGGTGTATGCTTGTGAATTAAATAAACTTTAATATTCACTGGCATATTGCACATAACAAATACAATATATGCTTTTTTCTTTCTTTCTTTTCCCTCCTGCACGTTTTTGTAAATGTAAGACCGGAAGATGTGTTTGTTAAAAAAAGAAAAAAAAAAAATCCCATTTGTAATCCCATGAGGGATGGGCCAAATGTTGGCATGACACAGGAATAAATAAAATGGAATGGAATGTAGCTGTATTTTATTAATTAATTTTTTTCTCGAAGTTACAGCAAAATCAGACAGGATTCAACAGAGTAAAATCAAGTTGTTGTCAAACATGGATGACAAGAAAACCAGGAGCCTGATGGACAAACAGAGAGGACCTGACAAGAGACAACATCAGCTGTCTATGAACACCAGAACAAAACAAGCGTGAATTTGCGATAGCTGCGACCACGTACGCGCACGCATCCACACGTTCATGCATGCACACATTTTAACAATTATATCCACATATAAGAGACACAAATATTAAAGGTGCATTAAGTGCATTCACAAAATCATGGACCAGTGCCTTAGGTCTTTACAACAGAAAACACAGCAGGTCTACTCAGTTCTCAGGAATACAAGTAGCAGCGTCTCCGCCATATATGGTGACTGCCAATGATAGTAGAAACAGTGCACTACTTTGCAAGTTGTTTAGCCCCTTTTTTGGGCATCCCATGTTGTTGAAACCCTCTTACGACCAACCTGTGAGTGTGTCCTAGGCTGCCATATATGACAACAAGTGGTCTGCACCTCACACACACTTGACCTCCAAGCCAAATTTCAGCCCTCATGGGGCTTTCAGACACAACGCGACAACGGCACCACTGCACTCTGAAACCCATTATTTCTAATGGCTTGCGTCGTGCCACAACAGTTTTCCGTTGCGCCGAGCAAAGTCTGAGTGTAGCGATGCACGCCGCTCAGCGAGGTCACACGTGTGCTGCTCCCAAAGTTCAACCAAGTTGAACGTTGGCCGCAAGTCGCGTAGTGTCTGAAAGCCCCAATAGGGCAATATGGCCACCAAAAGGGTGGGGACATTTTTGTGGACCGACCAACCAACCAACGACAGAGCAAGCTATAGAGCTGCTGGTCGCAGCTAAAAATCATCATCCAGGGGTCAGTGGACGGCCGCAGAAAGATCAAAGAGGGCAATGACAATCTTTGTTGTGGCTGAAGTTCCATACTTAGGTCATGTTGTGCCAAATTGTGCATCTCTGTTACAAGTGACAAAACGCCATCCACCGAGGAAGACCATGAGGTGTGGTTGAAAGCGCTGGAAAAAACCAGTACGTTTTTTTGTGAAACTACTGTTTCTGAAGTCACAAATAAATGTTTGCATTTATTATTTCAGGATCAGAAAAACATAATCACAAGGCAATGTAAATTTGCTTTGACATGGCTCGCACAGTACAAATGTACATACAAGTGCAAATTCACGTACAAGCGCGCATCAAGCTGAAAAGGTTGGAGGCTGGCTCCAAAAGCGAGTCAATCCCCATAGACCCCCATGTTAAAATGCCCAACTTTACAGCAGGAATAAACATGTTTACAGCCTGGTACAACAAACGGTTTTGGTCTCTATAGCTAATTTCATGCACTGGGGTTCAATCTTTATATAACTCACCCATTTAAATTTCTATTAAGGCTTTAAGTTATGCATAATTAAGGGAATGGCCGCTTGACTTCATGCAGCCTGCCTCAGCTCCATCCACGCTCCACTGCTTTGTCCATTTTTGGATTAGCCGGGAGTTCGGCGGCATCAGGCACTGCCAAGATGGCGACACTGAGCTTCACAACGACTCTTCAGAAACCTATGGGTGACACCATGGAGACTATGTAGATATTTTATACAGTCTATGGCATGCACCCACATGTTCATGCATCATTCGCACACAACCTCACAAACACTTGACCTCCATGCCAAATTTCGGCCTCCTAGGGCGAAAACTGTGGCCACCACAGGCTGGGGAAATTTTGGGGACCGACCGACCAACTGACTGACCAACCAACCAAACGACCAACAGAGCAAGCTATAAAGCTGCTGGTTGCAGGTAAAACATACACAGGATGCTAAACACACTTTTACAACATTTCTGAAAAGAGGATTGCTTCTTTGTCACATTCATATCAAGCAGAACTTCTTATATAACAATAATGAGAACAGCTTCCAAAAAAAAAAACCCTCAAATAATGTGGTTATTGTGACATGCGAATCATTGTACCAAAGCAATAATTTCTTTGGCCCCATTTATGGCCATTATAACTGATTACTAGAGCAGGGTTAATAAGCAGCTGCTTGTCCAGTCGATCCACAGCGAAGTTTGTGAACACAGGAGAGACAGAAATGTCACATGATAAATGTTCCAGACTAGAACGTGTTTCAATTACACCGCAGACTCCTCAACCTGACACCCCCTGAGTTGTATTAAGTACAATTCGTCCCTGCCGCTTTCGGATCCTGTGCACACAAGTCACCTCACACTTACTTACAGCCGACGTCATGATTATGGCACAGTGTTAGCTGGAGGCAAAACAAAGGAAAAAGTGGAGGCAAACACGATTCACCTCAGAGTAGTAGCGGTGGTCGCGTTAACCGAATATTTTCAGTCGTTGACAAAATTCTTTTTAACAGGATATTCTGAAGTCAGTCCGTCATTTGAACCTGTTAGTAAGCGTTACCGGCACCGTTCAGTTTCAGTTGAATTTATTAAAGTTTGACAAGACAGGGTACAGCAGCATAGAAACAGGTGAAGTGAAGATAACGGATTAACTGTTTCTAACAGGCAGGCTGCATTAAACACGTATGAGGAGTGGGTTCTGCAACACTACGCATCCTCTATAGCATTAGGCGATCATCAAAAATGCTCATATTTTGTCGCGCATACTTCATATAAGGTATAAAGTATTGTCTGTTGTAGGTAAGGTTTGTCATGCTCACCTAATCAGAAATTGGGGACTGAGAGGATGATTTCTCTCGTAACTCTCTTAGCGCATTAGCTAAGTTAACTGCTAATGTTTTACATGTAACACTCGCAGTCCCAGAGAGTGAGTGACTGTACATATTTAGAGAAGCTCGTATTTTCCTCAGCCATTGTTGAAAAACAAGCCAACAAAACTTGCTTGCCAGCTTTGGATAACGTGTTCAGGGAATTATTCTGCCTCCAGCTAAGCTCCGCCCACAAAAAAACATCATAATGTCTACTAACAGAAATGGGGTCTATAGTAGCCTACACTCAATCAGATGGGCTAATGCTCATTACGATTGGATTTCCAAGAAAAGATTTGCATTTATGCAAATCTTTTCTTGGAAATCCAATCGTTTCGCAGCCCCCTGGACATACTGCCTGTGCAGGTGTTGTAAGTCCATGTGTGCATGCAGGCACGCATGCGTCCTTGCTTTGTCATCAGAGTTGGATATTACCTATCAATTGCAGGTTGCAGACGACTACACTGCGGGTCAGCTGAGTACAGTAATGGCGTTTTCTCCTCATCTCTGTGGGTGGTTTCGTCTGGATTTAAAAAGACATCTGTTGTGAAGCGCGGTAGCATTCCTCTTAGCCCTGAAACCACGATAATAACCCTCCGCCTGTCAACAGGAGATCATCCACCGGTTGAGGGAAGACGGTTGGTAAGACTAGGTGGGTGGTGGCTGTGGTGCAGTGCTGACATTTATTCACATTCACACCCAAAGTGGAAAACAGGAGGGATAAAAAGATGGAGAGAGACAAGTTATGTCACTGTTTTTCTGTTCAAAATGCATTCATTAAGTTCATACTGCTCTAGGCATGTGTATGAGTGATTTCTATACCACAAGCTGAGTGCAGGTAAAGGAAATCACTTAAAGTAACACGAAATTGACGGGGAGGCTGACAGGCTGATAACAGCACAGCGTGGCAAGGAAAAAGTGAGGGTGACATGGGTCAGAGGACGGGGCTGTGACAAGATAGTTGTGATAGAATGTGAAATATTTCTCCTCGAGTCAGCCATAAATCTTTAAGAAAGGCAGAGTTGGAGAGTTGCGTCAAACGTTTCAGCTGTAATGGGTTATAAAAATGGGCTCAGCCTCAGCCATCTCTGCCAAAGATCACTGTCCTCATCCTCGGGGGAGGTGACGGGGAAGGAGTGGTCGCCTCTAGTCCCTCTGCGAGAAATGACCCAAGGCAGGTACAGACTCAAGCATGGAAATTACAGGGCTTAAGATACCTACGCCATTTACAGGAGGCCCCAGAGGCACCCTATAGCCTGTGTACAAGTAGCTTTCTGTATTCCAGTTTATTGACATTCACTGTTGACTAACTGTATATTCTGATAACTGTAAAATGCAAATGTTCCTTTCCTTATAAGTTATTGTTAAACACACAATATGTCATTTCCTGCCGCAAGGGTTCTCTCAACCAAAACATCATGGAGTAGCGTGGGATCATGGGAGTTGTTGTCTTCACCACAATTGCTGTCATTGCAGTCAGTTTTTCCTGGTTAGGATCGTTCAGGAGGTTTTTACCGGGAACCGAATTATCTGCAGAGGTCTCATCCTCTCCAAAACAAATGATTAAAAACGCTGAATGAAGCAGTTTCATGCAGTGTTTCTCCAACGCCATTCGGCAGACAAAGGACTAGTAATTTTTTTTTTTTTTAACTATCTTTTTCGGATTTTTCTCCCCTTTTTCTCCCAGTTGTGCTTATCCAATTCCCCCTGCTAAGCTGTCCCGGTCGTTGCACCCCCTTTGCCGATCTTGGGAGAGTTGCAGACGAGCACATGCTTCCTCCGACACATGTGAAGTCGCCAACTGCTTCTTTTCACCTGACAGTGAG
>JAOVVB010233471.1:0-10153 GCA_028570985.1 Heterobranchus longifilis
GTTTTCTGCATTTTTTTCCATCCGTTGGTGAATCACATGTTGTAGGCCACGTAGATGGGGTCCAGCTGGTCTGCCAGGAAGGAGTCTCGCAGGTGCATCCTCTGCTTCTCTCCTCTGGAGTTGATGGGGATCACCCCGGGGTCCACGATGACCACCACCCCGACGATGAGGTGGTGCTCCTCCAGGACCACGTTGGTGACGAGGGGCACCAGGTCCAAGGCCTCCTGCTCCGAGCCGCTCAGCTCCGCCACCACCACCAGCAGGTTGGTCCACGTAAACACGGCGCTGAGGAGCAAGAGGCGTTCAGTCACGCTTTCTGCGTCAAGGCTCTCGCACACCAGGTCCGTGTTTTTTTTTTTCGTATGCGTTTGTTGTTACACGCTGAAACTTTTCACACGGAGTCCGATTTTATTCTTTTATTCTTTGCAATACGAGATAAGGAGATAGCAGCTGATAAAGGAGCTGCAGCGTTTTTTATTTCAGGATGGTCCAGTTTGATAGACAGCGTAGCTGCAAGCGTAGTTCCGAGTGCTGGAGACGATCCGCTGCCGTTCTAGCCGGCCCGCGTGTCCACTCACATGCAACTCTCTGCTCCGCTATCGTGCCGGATCTATTTTTTTTGGTCGGAGCAGCTTGAGTCTCTGAAGCGTGTCATTCACTTGTAAATATATATTAATAGCTGCATTTATTTATTTACCAGGGACAGTGCAGATTAATCAACATTTCAGTTGCCACCTCAATGTAAATCTATGAGTTAGCAACAGAGCTAATTTCCATCTGTCGTCCCCGGGCAGGTTAATACAAACTAATGTTAACACGTTACATCACAACACAATTACATTTTGGAGTGTTGATGTTTGCATGTACGGTGGCTCCGAGTGGTCAAACAAAGCAGAAAAATCGAACCTGCTCGGAAAAACTTTAACGACGGATTAAAGTTTCGGAAGGTAAATGCGATTGACACGACGTCGTATTCATTTTTAAACGTGCAACAAATTTTGGACAAAACACACAGAGTGCTGTGTGAAAAATCTATATCGTGAAAATGACCAGCTGAACGACCTCACCTTTCTGCGATGCAGCGGTGGGCGCGGGACACCGACGTCTCGATGTCGATGGGGTGATAGCGGAGCCCCCTCAACTCCAACGTTTCATCCAGAGAGCCCACCACAAACAAGGCGTCATGACGATCTGCAGCAGAGGAACACACGTGTTTGATTATTTCAAATCAATCAAACTTTATTTATATAGAACAGGTCATACATAAAATGCAACTGCTGAACATTAATAAAGTTAAAAGAACATATGTTTAAGTAAAGAACATTTAAATGAATAAAAGACTGAGTCAATATAAAGAATAAAATAAAATACAATAAAACAGAATAAGAAATAAAGAGCAAAGAAATACCAATAAGAAGTTGAAGTCGACACTAAAAAGGTGTGTTTTAAGTTTACTTTTAAAGATATCCACACACTCTTTTGTGTAGTAATTTGTATTTGTAGTTATGGGCTTAATTAGGGCTGGACAATATGACAACATATACTGTCAGACACTACACACATTTTGCTGTGGTTTTTTATATTAGATTGATTTTTTAAATTAACCTTTATTTTTCAGATATTTAATTAACTGGATTAGTTTATCCATCAACAATTTCTCAACAGATTGTTCAGAGACTTTACTACATCACGATATACGTTGATGTCGCAATATAAACTTGTATGTTACGGGTATCGTCCACCTCAAGACTCGACAAAACAAAGGCAGCGAATGAAGGTTTTCCTCTCACCTCCGCTGGCGTCCAGCAGCTCAGTCCTCTTGATGAAGCCGAGGTATCCGGTCCTGGCCCACAGAGTGTGGGGCTCCCCAAAACTGAGTCTGGTGTTGAAATGATCCGCCTGCAGGCTCTCCTCCCCATAGATGGTGTAGTATCCACTGGCACTGTGAGGGCTGTTCACCCAGATCTCAACAAAGACGGAACAAAAAGGTCCATGAGGCCTCGATAACTTTAAAAAATATATTAATATTATACAGGGTTCCTACATATTTTACATTTCAAAATTCCAGACTTTTCCAGACTTCTCAGTAGATTACGTAGAAGACATACTGCTTTTGTTCTTGCACTTGACTTATGATTGCCACCTCCCTCATGTTGGAGATTTTGAGGGATTTTACACAAAGTTTGCATCTAGCTTTCTTTTCCCATTTGGAATCCTTCCAACCAGACTTTATATTTGGGATTGTTAAACCACCCCTCATAAAACTTGCATTTACCCATCGTGTCTGTTCAGTCTGCACTCTGTTCCGCTGTCAAACATCTCCAACTAACTGCTGCTCTCTATACTCGTATTAGTTTCCCTTAACATAATTAAAGATTATATTATTGTCACCCCATATTTTTTTTCTATTTTATAAATAAGAACCCAAAATGAGTTGAAAAAAGTAAAATAATTAAATTTTTACAGTGTCAATAAATTTATAATGATGTGAAATTCTGAATTTTATATTTTAGAAAACAGAATAGGGGCCATAATGTGGAAACACAAATATTTGTTTCCATAAAATACTTCTTTTTTCCATATTCATCCACACCTGGAAATTACTAAAATCAAATTCCATAATTTTCCATACTGCATAGGAACCCTGATATTATATATATATTATTATTATTATTATTTATTTATTATTTTTAATTTGTGTGACCTCTAAAATCTGTAAAAATCTGAGATTACATTTAAACGATTTTTGTGTCAAACAGATGCGCTGACTTCGCTCTGTGTGGGTGAAACCACTCAATATGTTGTAGAAGCATAAGAGGAAAAGGTGAAACGTTTAAATATCAGCATCCCATGATCCTCTCTGCCCCACTCACCTCCCCAAGATGTGAATCTCCCAGCGGGCCTCTGGTCTCTGGGTTGACGATGATGACCCTCACCCCTGGTAGGATCTTAGAGGAGAACATAAAGTGAGTTTACAACCACTGGGTCTGTGGCCAGTGAGAGCACCACACACACACACACAAGTCTTTTTAGTCAATAATCAATACTCACGGTGCCGGACTCCATGAGTGGAAGACTCTGTGGCGCTCCTCTTTCCACCAGCCTCACCCTGAGGGACACGGACAAAAGACAGCCTGTCAATTATTCTGTTCGATCTGACGGACGCGCCGACGTTTGTTTTCACCGGACGGATCGCGTGATAGTTGTTTCCAGTCTTACCTGTCGTGTCGCAGAGACTTCATGTCAACATAGACAGTGGAGGGGTCCGGGCCAGCAGTGCCCTGAGGATGCAGAGAGGGAAATAAATGGAAGAAATCTCACTGAACCTGAAGCTTTTTGGGAAATGTATCATTCAGTAATTCTTAAAGGAATACTTCACCTGCAAAATGACCATTTGTATCAATTACTCACCGAGTGTTACGTTGAATTTGTGAAGAAAACATGTCGCGTGTCTCCAAAAATGGAGAAAAGTCTTGATGCATTGAAATAATAGTTTAACAACAGCAAAATTATTTCAAAACATCCGTTAACAAACTCTCACACAACTTGTGCAGTGTAATCCAAGTCTCATTTATCCAGTCGTATGCTCAGTATTTCCCAAACACCTAAAATTGTACAATTTAAAACATTGCCACTGCTCATTTGAAAAGCTTGCACAGGCGCACTACTGTGTGAGACTGTATACATGTTTTAAATAGTAAGGTTTTGAAGAAAATGCATGTGTTTGACAAGTACTGAGCATACAACTGGATAAATGAGACTTGGATTATACTCCACGAGTTGTGGGACAGTTTGTAAACAGATGTTTTAATATAGTTTTGCTGTTGTTAAATGCAACCCCTTATTATTTCAATTCATCCAGGATTTTCTAGATTTTCAGATTCGATTTTCAAGCGACAAAAACAAAGTTTTCTTGACAAATTCAACGCAACACTTGGTGAGTAATTAATACACAAATGGTAATTTTGCGGGTAAAGTATTCCTTTTCGGTTTGTATGGAAAACATTTCTGTAGAGTAGAATAAAAAAAATGCAATACAAAAAAAAACACACAAAAAAAAAAATGCAATACAATACATAAGAATGAGTTAAATTAGGTAAAGTGTGAACTTGTGTGTGTGTCCGTATGAGACCGACCTGCAGGCAGATGGCGAGGTTGACCCTGGAGCCGAAGGCGGTGCTGACGGCGCGCGACGACAGCCCGAGATCTTTGAAGAGCTTGGAGAAGGACTGCGTGAGAGCGAGGCGAGGACGCTCCTCTGCTATCACCACACAGCTCCGCACGCACGACAGATTCAGACCCCGCGCCTGGAGACACGCACGGTTATTAAAGGTTATTTTAACAGTTAAAGTGTTAGCCCCGACACGAACATGAACTCAGCATTAGTGGACGTTTTTTATCCAAAGTGCTTTGAGATATTGAGCTACGCTGAACCACAAGAACCAGATTTATGACTTTAAACTTCCGCATGCTGTTAACACTTACAGTCCATTTAATTTAGTATGCAATCAATCTACCAGCTGACCTGCAGCTTGGTCTGGTTTGAATGTTCTGAAAGTGTTGACATTGTACTGAAGTTTACTTTTTCCCATTTATGTTCTCCATCTCTCTCTCCTCTCATTTCCTGTCTTCTCTCTACTGTCACCTCACTAATAGAGGCATAAAGTGCCCATAAAATGAAATTAAATACATTTTTTTTTTTTTAATGTTTAAATCAGACAGATGTTTCTTAATTGCCTTCACAGCAGAAAAGACTCCTGTGCATCTAATGCATCACTGTGTTGTTATTAGAGTAATGACAGAAATGGCAGAGCAGTAATTTCAAATAGGGAACCACATGCTGCAGAATTATTTTGTGTGTGTGTGTGAGTGTGATTCCGACCTTCAGCATCTCCGTCTGGGTGCCCAGGCCTTTGGTGCAGAGCTCCATGACGGAGTAGGAGCAGAAGGTGTCTCTGATCTTGTACTGACTGAGCGTGCTCAGCCACAGAGGCAGCGAGCTCTCCAGCTCCAGGGGAGGGATAAGGATCGACTGGTGACCTGAGTAAACACTGGGACAAAAACACATACTCGCTATATTTACAGTAACAGCGTGTGCGTCTGTGTGCGTCTGTGTGTGTGTGTGTGTGTTAGTTACCTGGAGAGGCACCACAGGACGAAGCCCAGGCCACAGTACGGGTCCAGGCAGATGGCTATTTGGCGTGAGGAGTAGAGCTCACACTGCAGCTTAATGGAGCGGCACAAAGTGCTGATTGCAGCATGAGACATCTGACAAGAAATACACACAAACTCTTGAGAAATAGTCGATGCTGTCATCAAACCTACAAAGTAAGAGCGAACCCCCCCTTTAAAGGGATAGTCCGGATGTTTTGAAGTGGGGTCGTATGAAGTATTCATCCATAGTGTATTAACTAAAGTAGATGGAGGTCGGCAACCAGTTTGGAGAGTCAAGCTGAGCAATGTACTGCTGTGGACGGGGCCACACAGTAAAATGTATTTTAGTCCCTTAAAAAAAATCAATATCTGTTTAAGTGTGCACTATATTTAGATTTTTTTCACAGCTTTACCTTGCCGTCAGACGGCCCTTTACGACGGGTAACTGAAGCCGTTATATTGCTCTTTGACTTTGGTGAATCCAAACTAACCCTTTAACCCATTAAGACCTCAGGCACCCTCTTAAAAAAGCATTCTAAAACATAAACAACCTCCTGAATCCTGAGTGTTTTCTGAAAAACTTATCAACATTCACTAAAACCTTTATTTCTCTGGCTCTGAAGCAGAAAGAAACGTGAAATAAAAAACATTTGGGACCTTAAAGATTTGGCTTTTATTGTAAATTGTTGCCTTTGCCCTAAAGTTTCTTATCCGGCTCTAAAGGGTTAAAACACCAAAGTCACACAATAACACAAACTAACCGATCAAGGCAGCGGTAGACCAGCAACTCCTGTGTTCTGCGAGGTAAAATTACTGTTTTTGTCAAAGGAGTCTGGTGGCAGTTCCTCGTTGCAAAGGGCTGTTTGACAGCAAGGTAAATCGATGAAAATATTCCAAATATAGCGTCCACTTAAACGTTAGATATTGATTTTTTAGGTGGCTAAAACACGTTTTGCTGTGTGGCCCCGTCCACAGCCGTACATTGCTCAGCTTCTGTGTATCTAATACACTGACTATGACTAAGTACCTCATACAACCCCACTTCAAAAAAATCCAAACTATCCCTTTCAGTCCCTCTGCTTAAAGTGATTGCTTCATGTTATATATGACATGCATGCTGTGTGAGAGTAATTCACCTTGACTCCAGTCAACATGCCGGTGGTGGACACGCTGAAGTCCAGGTAGGCCAGCATCTCAGCTGTAGGCGGTTTATAAATGTGCGGAGGCCGCTTTCTGGGGAGATCATCTGGAAGAAGAGGGAAGTGGATTTTTGTTATTTTCTTAACTTAATAAATCACACACTTGCACTGTCTTACTGTTCGTGTTATTGTTTGCTGTTGGGAAGGCGCTGCAACCTGGTAATTGTTCCGTGTTTTTGTATTTGTCATATGCAGCAACACTCTGCTGCAACATGCTGAATATATTTACAGGATGCCTACAGCTTAGAGCAAGTTATATTTAAGACTTTTTTTTTAATGCCACTCGAAATTAAATGTAAAACCAATATTACAATAACCAAAGTTGTAGGCGTACACCCGAATGTTGTTGGGAGATTTGCTGCTGCTGATCCTGGTGCTGCTATCAGAGATAGTGTAGTTTATTGTAGTAGGTATACTGAGAATATGAGTTCTGCGTAATAATGTGCGAGGCATTTGGTAAACTATTAGAATTGATGCTACCAATTACTTTGAGATTTTATAATGCAGTGTCAGAAAAAAGATTAATAAAATCCTACTTCCTTAGCTTACTTATTTTTAGATTAATGAATTCAATGCCTTTTAAGACTTTCTAAGGATCTGCGGGACCTCTTTATTTAGGACTACAGAGAGTAAGCTTTCAGTTTCCATTATGTTTCTCCAACATGTTCAAAGTTAGGCAAAGAGCAAACAGGACACCTTGTGGCCAGAAGAGGAATATGCTTCTTACTCTCGAGTTTTTGTGCTAAATCCGTGCGCTCCCAGAGATGTGTCCTAAAGGCAGTAAAGTACACAACACCACGCTTACAACAACTGTGGTTCTAATTTGAACAGATCTCTACAGATCTCACGCACCTGTATCGATGATGGTGGGCCACGTCTTGATGTTGACGCTGGCAGCAGCCTCTCTGGACCTGAGGATCCTCATCAGAGGCTGGGTGGTGAGGATGCAGGCTGCTTTGCTCACCTGTAACACCAAACACACATAAAGAAGTTCATTCACTGCTTTAACACTGACCTCTGGTATAAATCCTCCATTCCAGGTCTCACTCAAATAAAATGAATTTAATTATTGTTATGCTTTATTGATCCCTGAGGTGAAATTACATTTTATTAGCTTCCCTCCAGGGAAATCACGTACGGGGGGGTCAACAGCAGAACTGCTTCACTGAATCTGGTCGGGATTCAGTTACTTTAAGGCACTTTAACAATTATAACAGATCGCTGAAGTGTGTAAAAAGTAAAAGTAAGGTTCATATTGCTTTTGATGTGTATGATACATATTTTGGTGCTTGAAAGCGATCTAATATTGGTGGTTTGTCCTTTGTTTTCTTGTTGTTTGTCTGTTGTCTGTCTGTACGCTGCCTTATAGATAATTGCAGTTCTATTTTCTATTTATTCTGTCACTGTTGTTATGTAGTGATTGTGATTTATCGAAAACAAGATGCTACAGCTCAAGGGGTTTTATCCTAAAAAAAAAAAAATTGAACAATATTGACAAATGAAAATATTGTTATAAAGTTTGGTGGTGAGCTTATTTGGCAAATGATATGTTTTGTTTTAGATAGATGCTGTAAGTGGGAAAACATGTTTGCTTTGTGCTTCACGTGCACTGACCCTTTAAAGAGCTTGACTTGTCGTACTTGGATAATTGCACACGAATCACACTATTATGCTCTGCTAATGCTTGACTGAAAAACACTATGTAACAGAAGCACCATTCATTATAATGGCTAGTCTGCGCAGCGGTTCAATGGCTGCATGGGAGTTCGTTGTTTTAGGCTGCAGTGCCGATCACTTCAGTTAAAATGTCGAACGTGACGTGTGAAAATGATTGAGAATTTTGAACATTTCCATGGGTAGAACCCAGGTTTGACTGGCTTGGAATAAATTTACAAAAGCAGCGTTGAACACGGGTCAGCTAACCCTGGTCCGACCCTGGTCACTGGTGTGAAAGTGGTATTAGAAAATCAGTGGCGTGCACTCACGTCGATGATCATGCGGACAGTGGGGAGCGTAGCAGCGAGGTTCTGTGGGTGGGGCGGCCTCACCGTCACAGGGATGACCCCCGCGTAGAGACAGCCATAGAAGGCAGCTATCAGGTCAATACCTGCAGAAACAACAGACACACAGGAACCTTGTGAACTAAAACACAAAGCTGTAACTTTTATATATTAAATGGGGAAAAACAAGAAAAGATGGCCGTCTACAATGATGAGGGGGCGTGTGTATGAGTGTGTGTTTACCTGGGGGATAAAGCAGCACCACATTGTCTCCTGTGTTGAGGCCTCCTCTCTCCATGAGGGTAGCTGTGATTTTCTCTGCTCTCTTGTGCAGCTGAGCACAAGTGGCTGTGCACACTGCCACCCCCTACAGCACAAAGACAGGAAGTACAGCTGAACTCACGCCCAACAAAATGGATCACCGTGAGTACCGTGTGTGCGTGTGTGTGTGTGTGTGTGTGTGAGATCTACCTTGGCATTAAGCAGCACATACAGGACGTGGTCCGGGTCAGTTTGGGCTCTCCATTGCAGAGCTTCAGACAGAAACTGGTGCTGGGAAAGAGAGTGTCATCATATAAAAAACATTAATGGTGGACTGACTCAATACATGTATTGTACACTTTAAAAAAAAAAATACACAAAGCTGCAACAGTGGCAAATAATAATAATCACTTGAAAAATACTCCAACAGAGAGAAACATATATAGTGGCACTTCATATAGCATCCAAACCAACAGCCAAAAAATAAACGCTTCTCAGTGACAACAGATATATTTGCTTATTTCAGACAGACTTTGTGTGGAATAGAGAACAGAAAACATATTCCGTGAAGCGTTTGACCTCTCACACAGAGACACACAGCGCGCAGTAGTCCAGAGTCCAGCGCAGGGTCACGCTGAGACCATCTGCACCTGGAGCCACTAACGAGCTACGGCCTTTTAAACAAAAGGTCGTGACAGCTTTGAAAAGCTCTGAAAACAACATATTAAATGCCTCAGTGTTCAGTTTCTTAAGCAAAATTGCTTCACGGGAACAATCCGATGGCTCGGTAGTGTCAGTAAGCTGAGGAACGGGCCGGTGCACAGGACCGAAAAAAGACAAGACGTGAAAGCAAAGAAAGTCCGTTGAAGGCAGACGCCAAGTGAACATTAGGCAGCACGTAAAGTAACAAAAGAATAAAGTTCACAGCATGACGTTCTCTGGACAAACAAACATAATTAATAGGGGTGTCATATTAAAATCACTGGCCAAAGTCATCGTTTGTGCTTCTCTCTCTCTCTCTCTCTCTCTCTCAGTCAACAGGTCAACAATGAATCAGGAGTGACATCATGCAGACCGGCTGCGCTGACCACTCATCAAGCCATGCTACACGTGGGAGCATCACAGTGGACACAGCGAGCAGAGGTGCACACGGAATTGTTCCTAATTAATACTTTTATTTGAGGATATTAGCATAATGCACCACAGTATGTGCTTACATGGTCTTCAGTGGTCACATACGGTAGGAGACTGTGTATAGTCACTTGCTCAAAGTCTCCATTACGTCCTTAAAGGGATAGTTCGGATGTTTTGAAGTATGGTTGTATGAGGTACCGTAGTCAGTGTATTAGCTACAGTAGATGGAGGTCGGCACGCCCCCAGTTTGCAGAAGCAGACAGACATTAGCTTGTTGGTTAGTTCCTAACCTTTTTTAAAACACCAAAGTCACACAACACAAATAAACTAACCGATCGAGGCAGCAGTAGACCAGCAACTCCTGTGTTCTGTGAGGTAAAATTACTGTTTTTGTCAAAGGAGTCT
>JAOVVB010233472.1:0-10151 GCA_028570985.1 Heterobranchus longifilis
AATTACTCCAGTAAAGTATAGATACCCAAAATTTCTACTTAAGTAAGGTAACGAAGTATTCGTTGGCAATTGATGGCAAGGGCTTCTCCCTCAAATAATACTGTACCTCAGGCAACCTTATTTTGGATTCGCTGGCAGGCTCGAAAGGGCTGTTCTTCCCAGGCCACATGTTGAGGAGTCCTGGGTTGCATCCTGAACAATATTTCGAACTGGGTGAATACAGTGGAGGCTTGTGGAAGTTCATGAACATGATGCGTTTGGTTTTCATAGGTAGATTTTCATTTATGACAACTGTACAAGGGGGGTGCATTTTTATGTAACTCATCAATATGCATAAATTTATGCATAATTAGGGACTTGGCTGCTTTGAGTAACAGCTGCATTGAAGGCGTCAAACTGCTAGCTGTCTGCTATTTAGCTAACCAGCTAACTGGAATCATTGTAATTTAACTTACCACAGGAAATGTAAGAGTTGACATGAGATGACGTGCAAGGTATGGATGATGGAGTTCCATCAAATGTAAAGTAATGCCATATTAGATAAAGTTAAGCTAGCTTGTGGATAGCTGAGGTAACTAGGCAGGATCCAGTCCAATTTGTCCATTTATGCATATTAACCGAGGTTTAGGTTGGAGTCAGCTCCTGCCAATATAGAAACAACTAAAGCTCCCTCAGTTGAGCTTCAAAACTGCTCTTCAGAAAACCTATGGTGATGTCACAAAGAGTCAGGAAGTGGTTGCAGATAAGTCGTCTGGAGTGGTCAGCTCTGGTGGCTCAGCGTCCCGAAGAAGTTGAGTGATTAGAGACATATTTATAAGTCTCTTAAATAGAGAAGTTTAAATTTTCTATTTAAACTATTCTTTAAATAGAAAATGGTTTGTTTGTTTGTTTCCTTTGTTCTGTCCTATTAAAAACCCAGAGGTCAAAGTAGAGCAGTGTCACCATAGAATGTAAATGCTGGCTCTCACAGTTCCTCAGATACACCATTCCATTTCATGATTGATCTCAAATTCAGATGTGCAGTAGAGTTTTCTTTTTATCACACTCATGCAGTCATTATTTTTGTTTGTTCATGACCGCTGCCCTATTAGAATTATTATTTGGTGAGTGAAATCTGCAAAATCTTTATTCACACAACACTGTCAGGATAGTTCACTGTTCTGGAGAAAATGCATAAAAGCTCACATAATACAGTATATTCCAGTCAAAACAAATTATTAGAAGTCCTACTGTAAATGTCTCCAAAACATGTTAATTTTCCAAATGAAATACAATTCAGATTATGAATCCGGGCATGCCAAATGTTCCTCCTCTTTCACTCTTTTTCTCTTTCACTCATTTGTCATGGTGACCGTGGCTTTAAATGACCCATCCAGTACCCACCCTTTGTGTAAGTGCATTTCCTAGCCAATCAAAAGACAGAGACTCTAATTGACCAGGAGAAAATATCCCATTTTTAACCCATTTAAGCTCAAGATATTTCCCACCCATTTAAGGCTTTTCTGATGAACAAAATAAGCAGAAAACAAGGTTTCTTAGTAGCATCGAATTTATTGTGTTTATATTTAGGGGGTTTTATTCAAGATGATGTCATCAAGTTTTAGCCATATACAGTAATAGTTAAAAAAAAAAAAAAAAAACAACTACAGTAAGAGCTGAAGATGACTAGGTTAGCTGTTAGTCGCTAAACTACCCTTCTTTAGCTCTTAAGAAACAGATTAGCCCCTAATCCCAGTTTTAAATGTCTTATGGCTAAACAGGTGAAAATAGAGGATATCATCACCAAATAACATAACGGATCTGTTGCTACTAGAAGCCCATGAAATTTGCTTAAAAAGTTTCATACCAATTCTGTGCTACATATTCCTCTAAATTACTATGCTGAAGTTATAATTTAAAATAGTAACACATACAGCTTTAGAATCTGAATTTGAGTTATAGACAGTCGCAGTAGAGCCACACTTAAAAGCTTTAATGTTTTTGTAAAACAGGCTTGGAATCGTCTCACGCTGAGAAAGCAGTCTGATGTGCAATGTTAAACACAGAATATCTAATTCAAAGCATTTGTCTGTTTTGGAAAAATTAAATAGCGATCACTGGGTAGAGCTGAGCGCTGAGCCGAAGGAGGGTCTTACCAGCTTTTTTTTACCTTAAAAATATTGCAGTGTCATGACAAAAGAGCAGATGGATTCTTCAGAGAGCTGGGTTCTTTTTGAAAATTCAAAGTATAAAAAGGGATGCGTTTTCATCTACGTACACTATACTGTATACTAATGAGACTGTCAAAAATGATCAAAAAGGGAATTTATAATAGATCCCTTTTCAAAAAGGCTGTGTTAGTGTGTTGTGGTTTTCAAGTAGGCCTAATATTTATTTAGGTTTCTTTTTTTTTTATCACAGTGTCTGTGACCTATGACTCCATATTGTGTCCATCTGAAACCCAAAAGGTATCTCAAACATCTGTGATTTAGGTAAAATAGCCATCCATTACACCCTGTAGACATAATGTAACGAGCAATCCCATCAATCCATCCATCCATCTAGGAACCTCTGTAGGTTCAGTGTACAATGTATGCCAATGCAGGATATGGTTCGACCATTGTATTCCCATATTGTATGTATGTGTTTATTATTAGTATGTATTTATTCCGGTCAACAGTCACACACACATTCACACACTATGGGAAATTTGGGAACTCCAATAAGCCTATTCTGCATGTCTTTGGACTGTTGGAGAAAACCCACAAACCACTGGGAGAACATGCAAACCCCACGCTGTCAGGAGCAATCAGTCAGTTTAATTAAGAAGAAGAAATTAAAGCAAAGCCTTTATGCACAAAGCTATAATTCTTAATAAATACAGAATGCCATTGCACACCATGACACATTTATATGGCAAACAGCTGGACACCAAAGATTTACGTTTGATATGTCCTGGAAAGATTTAAGATATATTTGTGGCAGGATATTCCTGAATGAGCTCAGCAAGGTGAAAAGTGTTATCTGAACAGATATCCAATAGGATTGTACAGCACCGTTTAGATATATGTGGGTTAATTTGAGCAAGTCGCCAACTGATTTGACATTTGCCATCATTTTTTATTCTGTTTAAAGTCCATATTATCAATGTCTATTGAGTAATTCATTTCTGGAGAGGAAGAAAAAAAGCTCTTTAAAATGTCATGCCTGTTGTGCCTCCCTCTGATGGCATTTCGTTCTCTGATCTTTGAAACCAGCACCTTGCAGGTCATAATTATAAACAGCTGTATAATTATATGCAAATTGTTCTATACCTTGTCATTAAAATAGTCGAACCAGTTTTCATGAACTTCCCATGTTTGGTGAGTCTGTCTTGATTTAAATTGGCCACTAGAAGAAAGCTATTAAACCATTTTAATTTAAAGTCTTGCCTTTTTTTGCATTTTGTGTGTCTATAAATATACAGGGCCCTTCAGAAATATGGGAAAATTATATAAAATAAACAATGATTAAAATGTACACACAGTAATTAAGTTTTTTTCCCCCTTATACAATAGTCAAAAGTTTGTGATTTAGGTTGTGTGCTTTTGTTTACAGAACCATGTGCTTTTTTTGTATTGTATTATTGTCTCCACACTGGATGCATCATTGGTGTGTTTGCTTTGACTGTATTTCTAAGTAAGCGTTCTGTGCTTAGCTCATGATTAGTTTGTCTTTATAAACAGAAAATTATAATTTTCTATCATTTTATCATTATGTGCAAATTTTCATCAAAATATATATACACACACACATCTCCTCACAATCGAGTTATGCCGAAGAGAACCTTGAATCAAATTGGCTATAGCAGCAGAAGACCAATTTTTGGTTGCCGCTCCTGTGGATTAAAAACAGGAAACTGCGAATTCAGTTTGCATGTGCTACACAAAATTAGACAAGACATTGGAAAAACGTTGGCTGGTCTGATGTGTCTTGGTTTCTGCTGTGACATTCGGATAGTAGAGTCAGAATTTGACATAAACAACAAAAAAGCACGTCTCCGTCCTGCCTTATATCAGTGTGTGTGTGTGTGTTTGTGGGGGGGTATTTTCTTGGCACATTTTGGGCCTCTTAGTAACAACTAAGCACATGAGTTTAAATGCCACAACTTACTTGAGTACTGTTGCATACCATTCCTTAAATGTCCATCCCTTCATGGGCACAGGATAACGCACAATGTCACAGAGCTGAAATCATCTCAAACTTATTTCTTGAACATGACAATACGTTTACTGTACTCACATGGACTCCACAATCACCAGATCTCAATCCAGTAGAGCACCTTCGTGATGTGTTTGAACCGGTAATTCACATCTGGGATGTGCAGCTGCAAATCTGCAGCAGCTGTGTGATGCGTCTCAAAATGCATCACAATCACTAAGGAATGTTTCCAGCACCTTGTTAAACCTATGCACCAAGGATTTAAGGCAGATCTGAAGGCAAAACTGAGTCCAATCCAGTACGAACAAGGCGTATCTAATGAAGTCACCGGTGATCATGTTGAAAGATGCTGAAAGAATAGACCGATCAAACCATGTCATCCATGTCATATTGCATTATGTACAAAATCATGTACCATGATTTACTAAAAGGCCATTTTTCTTATATCATTGTCAATAGCAGTGTCTCTTTTTTAAGACATTTTTATACCTCTCTAAGCCAACTGTCTTCCCACATTAATTTTACGTTTATCCTGGCGCAGGCATTTACGCATTAAATTATTCACACACATCAATTTTTTATTTACTTTATCTTCAGTAGCCACAGAATCGGGGTCATTGCTGCGTTATTGCCAGAGCCTGATTCCAAGGCAAAAAAAACCTCAGATGGGACACTATGCGGCCTGAAAGCCAAATGAGTGTGGCGTTAATACTGCCTGCTGCACCAACGAAAAAAGCTTCACGAATTCTTTTCAAATTCCATCAGCACTCAAAGAACATTTCAGCCACTTCACTAAACATGTCAGTAGTCAGTTTACAGTTTTCATTCAGTTTTCTCGTTGTCTCATTACATGCACATTTAAGCATAAAATAAAGCTGTTGCACATGGGTATGTGTAATTGAATGACATTCTGACAACTCCGGTTAAACTCAGTCCTTGATCTGCGCATAATGACTTCCAAGATAGGTTATTGATTTTTTTCCCCTATTTGAACCAATCAAATTATATGTGGTTAATTCTCTTTTACTGTATAACACACCAGCCCACTGACTCTTTTCAATTCAATTCAATTCAAACTCTGATTCAATTTTGGGTAAAGTCTTAAAATGAGAGCTAAAATAGAGCTAGAAGAAAAGATAACCAAAAGCCCAGGATGAAGTGTTCGCTAAAGAGTCTCCCTGATTTGTGCAACTATGATGAAGGTCAACATATGAGCTGTTGATATGTTTTCTGGGCTGTTTTACGAGCTGTGTGCAGTTTCTTTCGTTGATTGCCACTCAGTGCCAGCAGTGTGTTTGTATTTCTAACCATGAGCATGGAAGCCGGGTTGATCCATTAACCCTATGCTGTGTAGCCATGGCAATGGCCCATATTCTGTGCTCTATACACACTTTCCCAGGGAATGAAGCAAATGTAATGTGCACATCATAATAGTAATCATAGATCATATTGTTGTTTCTGAGTCTGTCCTGTGTCAAGGTAGTTTCTCTTTGTATGTTCACCTTTTAGCTACAATTTGTTGAACTCGGGTGATATAATAAAAAAATAGAAGTAATAATACAAATAACAACAACAACAATAATAATAATAAAAGAAGTTTTCAAACGAATTTTAATATTATTATTATTTTTTTTATATATATAACTGACTCCAAGTACAAAAAAAAGTCTTAGACACCCTATTGATAAATCCTATGTATTTTTTATTTATTTATTTTTTTTACAACTTTATTATTGAGGCACGGTGTCTTAGTGATAAGCCTTGCACCTCCAGGGTCCAGGTTCGATTCCTGGCTAGGTTTGATTCCCACCACTGTGTGCATGGAGTTTGCATGTTCTCCCTGTTCTTGGTGGGTTTCCTCCAGGTACTCCGGTTTCCTCCCACAGTCCAAAGATATGCAGATTAGGCTAAAAAAGGAAAAAAGCAGCCTATTATAAGATGTCGTTATAAGATTATTATAAGATTATTTCAGACCAAAAACAGAATGAAGGCTGCTGGATTTTGCATGCAAAAAACAAAGTCCAACTATGTTGTTGATCATCTCCCACTGCTCTACAGGATATTAGCGGCAATTGACAAGAGCAATGTGTACAGAAGGTCAAAGAAATACGGGAAATGGAGGAACCTGCATTGCCAAACAGTGGGAGACTATAAACTGTGATAAAGGAAATTTTTTAAAGAGGATACGAAAGATAGGTTTAATGAAAGATAGGTTTTTCTTTTCATATGGAGAAAGAATTACTTGTTTGTGAAATTTGAATGACCTACAGTACGTCAGTTTATAAAAAAGTCATGCCCACCTTTACATTACTTTCGACACTGCCCTCGTATTATTATTTTTTCTTTTGATTATTACTATTATTATTATTATTATTATTATTATTGTTGTTGTTGTTGTTGTTGTTGTTTTTGTTGTTGTTGTAATCAATTCAGGAACAAACACTGACCAACCATCTCTGGTAGCATCTAAATCTTCATTTGAACGGTTTGGAAGCAAAATTAAATAACTCAATTTTTTTGAAAGATCCTTGAGAAGAAAAAAAAAACACTGTAAAAAAGTAGCAAATTGCAAAATATTGTGTTAAACTTGTTTGAGTTAGATCAGTATAAATGATTAAACATGTAATCTTATTAAAAAATATATTCTTTTTTCACAGTGGATAAATCAGCCTGCAGTTGCGCTTGTGGCCATGTAATATGCAATTTAATATAAATAATATGTTTATTAAGTTTTTATTAAAATACTAGTTGTGCCCATGACTTCATTCGTGTCGGATTTAATCGCAGATTCATTTTTTAGAAATGTAAAACACCATTTGTTGAATTTTAGAATAAACTAAAAATTTTTGTTACCCTGAAGTGTGTGGAATGAAGGTATGAGATCGTGTTTATTAAGCAAATTGTAATTGCACACTCATAAGAGTGTATTAAAAAATGTACAGCACTATCTGTTGAATTTGGCCATCTGTTGAATTTTGAAATTAACTAATTAACTGATTTTTTCAAGGTTGATTTTTTTGGCCAAATGAACCTGTGAAAACCCCATTAAAATTTGTTCAGTAGTTTTTACGCGATGCACAAACAGACAGACAGACAGACAAAAATCCAAAAACCATCTTGATGAGTTCTGTTACTTCTGTTACTTTTAGTTTGCTCTGAATTGAAGCTGTTCCATGGTGTTGTTCATTAAAAACCATACAAGTGCAAAACATTATTTGCATTTGTTTTTAAATAAAAATTTCTGTTACAGTTTATACCACCATTAGTGCAAGAGAAAATTTTTTTTGGCAAAATGAGTAAAAGTCTGAAAATTTTCATCGTGTTTTGCCATCAAACCATTCATTTGCCTCTCTATATATATTTAATAAAATGTTGAAATGGATAATAGGACAAGCTTGCTTTCACACTAGGGAATTGAGTTCACATGACCACAAAGTCCAGTTTATTTGAGTAGTGTGAACTGTACTGTGCCCATGCTTGTGTCCCCTTGAAAAGGTGGTCTTGAGCATGGTGCAGTACAGTGGCACAGGTTGAATCAATTCAATTCAATTTTATTTATATAGCGCTTTTAACAATGGTCATTGTCTCAAAGCAGCTTCACAAAATTAAAAGAAAATTATGGAAATGTGTATGAGATATACGTACATATATTTCATGTATGTATAGTATGTTCTTGTTGAATTTTGGAGCATTAATGTGGGGATTTGCTCATTTGCTCACAGTCCAAATGTGCTGAGTGTGGTTGAGGTCAGGGCTCTGTGCAGGAAACTCGAGTTCTTCCACTCCAACCTTGGCACAGCATAGACTTTGTGTTTTACACAGGGGCAGTGTCATGCTGAAACAGGTTTGTGCCTCTTTTCCATCAAAGTAAACAAGGTGCTAGTTTAGGTCTGGTGCTAGTCCCGGTTCAGAGCCAGTTCAATAACAAAACTGGCTTTGTTTTCTGAATGGGCTAGAGAATCACTGTCTACATTGGGATCATACCATCATTACTAGAAAGCATATGGGCTACCCATCGCATTTTGAATCCAATTTCTTAATCTTTTATGATAGATACAACGCTACACTACACGTGAATACACTACTCCGGTTTAAAGATGGTGGTCACAACTTTTAGTCATGGTCATAATAAATAACACCCCACAGCCTCTGATATTAGCATTTTCTTTTGTTCTAGCCAAGCAAAGTGATGGTGCCGCCATGAAAACTTTTTTTTTTTTGTCTGTGCTTTGGATGTCTGGAAAAAAAAAAGATCTGGTTTGAAATTTGGCGCCGGCTCAGAACTAGCTCCGGAACTGCCTTGGTGGAAAAGGGGTATCTGTTTCAGTGAAGGGAAACTGTATGCTACAACATACAAAGACATTCTGGACAATTTCCTTGTGGCAAAAGAATAGCCAAGAACCACATATTGAAAAATTATCTCATATTTTTTGCCATATAGTGGATGTCCATTTTGATAGAAAGCAATAATTAAAAAATGTGGATTTATAGAACCGTATAATGAATATTATTGAGGTTTTTTTTTTTTTTTTCCCCACGTTTAATGTGATTATATATTGTTTCTAAAAAGCCAGGAACCACTGGGACTAAAACTAGACTAAAAGTACACTCTGTATTTTCTCAGCCGCTGTATCATATTTGTGGTATTGATGATGATATTTCTCTACATATTCACTTCGACATGTTGACTTAGCATGCTCCGGTCAATTCCTTGCGTTTTAGACATCCTGTATAACTCTACATGCTGATTCTTTAACGAGGGCGTTAGCTTCCCCTTTAAGCTCGGCTTTTGCATCAAAGACTTTGTGGGGTTTAGTCAAAATGCCAATCACGGTCTCGATCAATAGAGGAGACCTGACATCAAGTGACAAATTGGTCCAAGCAATCAAAACATACTGGAGCAGAACCAATAAAAGAAACTCAATGGTTGCAATTATTTTTACATGAGCCATGTAGCATGTCTTCTGTTGCAGCTTGTCCAATCACATGTAAATCATTTGTCTTATACAGTAGCAGCTCATTGAGAAACGAAGGACTTAGATTTTCAATTTGTTTGTTCTTTGCTCTGATTAATGAAGTTTACATGAGAAAATGTTGACTATAAAACCAGGGGGAAACCAAAGCATCGCAGCACAAAGGTTATTTTAAATGGTACAGTAGAGTGAGAATCACATTGATCACTCTCCCACAGTCATGACTTGTTTTAACTGGACCACAAAGTTTTTTTTTATAGTTTTCTCAAGTCGTGGCAAAACATAAGCATTTTAAATCGGTGCCACTTCTTTAGATTCATATGCATACAAAAAAAAAGCTATAGGAACTTTTGTCACTATCTGGATGAGGTAACTGCTTCATCTACGTCTCTGAATGCAAAGAATTTCCTGTAGCTGGACATTTATGACTTTATGGCCATTTAGTTTTAATTAACAAGATGTCCAAAAGGCGGCACAGTGGCATAGTGGTTGCGCCTCGGATCTGTGTGCATTATGTTTTCTGTTTGCATTTTCTCCCCATGCTTGATCTGAAGGATTCCTCCAGATACTTCGGTTTCCTTCCACAGCTCAAAGACATGCAGATAAGCCTGTTCTATGTGTGTGTGTGTTTGTGTGCCCCCCCCTCACGCCATGTCTCCTGGGATAGGCTCCAGGCCCAAACGACCCTGTACAGGATAAGCTGTATAGAAGACGAATAAATGAGTTGAATGAATGAAGATGTGTCCAAGTCACATGATCATTTGATAAACCATTGCGTTATAAAGGAATGAGTTAACATTTACCGAATTAATTTACCTCTGAAAGGAAAAAGTGATAGAGAAATAAAAAGTGTCTATTTTTCAACACTATTTTAGTACAGAAGAAAAGCAGAGCAGCTGCATCTCGGTCACTGTGCACGATGCCTTCCTGGTCACGATAGAGATAACCAGCTCTGGCAGGGAGGCAGCCAGCAGTGATTTGCCAGTAAACGTGCACAAG
>JAOVVB010233473.1:0-10151 GCA_028570985.1 Heterobranchus longifilis
GTAGGGCTGCCCCCTGAAAGTCGGATATTTGAATCATCAGTCTTTTTTTTTCATCCACCAGTGTGCAGTGTACAATGGGGCTACCTCCTTGAAGGTTCTTTTCGGGGCTATGGCTGTGTATTTTGGCCGTGTTTGTATTTTTAAACATTAGTATTTTAAAAATGATTCTTCATGTCACAGAAACTAATGAGAGCAGTGTACTGTTGCTGCTCTGCGCAGAAAACACTTATTTAGCAGCCATCAAAGGAGTGGTAGAAAACACATTTAATTTCCTATAAATTCATCACAATAAAAGTGCCCTGTTATTTTGTTATTTAAAAACTGTGAGGCAACAAAATCAGGAAATGTTGACTCTTCCTCAGCACACTTAACACAACAACTAGGTTACAGCTAAAAGCGAAAAAAATACTTCAAAAGGTAACACAGACTACCGTGGCAAGCCTAGTGTGTGTGCGTGCGTGCGGAGAGGAGACTGAAAAATGCAGTAAATACATACTCTGAGCTGAAATGTAAACACTGCAATGTGTGTCTTTCATTTTAATTAAAGGCATTAATTCAAAACACCTTAATAAATTAAACCGAAAGTTGTCAGTGCCGTTTACCAACAAACTTGAAATATTTACGGTTGATTGCCCTCAGTTAATCCGTCAACATGACGGACAGCCTTCAGATTTTTCCCTCATTGTTAAATAAAATCATTCAATGATGGAAAATAATATTAACGCGACCTCTGGATGAGGTCATGTTGCTTATCAAAGGAAAAATTAAATGGCAGAAACAAACCTGAAAAGCTGTGATTACGGTCGTTACTAAAGCAGGCCCCCACATTGTAATAATAAAAGTTAAAATTAAGATAATAGCAATAGGGTTTCTAAGCTTAATGCCATATAAGAGAGCCAATCTCTTTGCAGAGATTGTGGTTGCCATGGTGATAAAAGTAATTAATTCAGCGCACGACTGGGGTGAAGATAGAGGTGTGATGTGTTCATGCTTGTAGAGAAAATAATAGCAAGCCTGAGGTGAATGAAATAGTTGTTGGTATAGGTGGCAGAGTATTCATGGAAGATGAGGAGCTGCACCCTCCTCATTTTTATTAAAGACATCATTATGTTTTTGTCATTAAGATCTTCATCAAAGATACTCAGTAAATGATTGACACAGGATATAATCCATCAGTGAAACACAATAGGCCCTGTTTGGACCTGCATTCAGGGTCCAAAATTAGCACAATTTTCTAGCCAAATGCTAGTAAAATATGCAAGAGGCTAGTAGATTTGCTTCACTTATTAGCCAAAAACAGTGGTGTGTTGGCTGGTAGATTTTGAACATTCACTAGCCATTTGGCCGGCAGACAAAAAAGTTAATTTTGGACCCTGCCTGCATGCAAGTGGACAGGTCTGAGTACGTCTGAGTACACACCTGGCATTAGAATATGTCTCCACGTGCATCCTTAATCTGCCTTTATCATAGCACTGAAATTGGGTTTCTAGTCCAAATGGTTGTTTATGCTTTGGACGGTAGCAGCCTACTAGTGGTCGCTGTTGCTAACATCTTGTTTTCAGCTGGTCCTGGCTTCCTTGCAGCACCCGCAGTGAAGTATGTATTTATGTCAGAGTTTTACAGCAGAGGCTGCTGATACCGTTACCTGCTGCTGACGAGCGTCAGCCTTTTAGCATCACAGCTACTGTCCAAAGTGAGAAACGGACAACCATCACCAGACCCCTCAGCAACATGCAGCATATTAACAACAGCTCCCAATTTATGCTTGTACAAAAGAAACTAACATCTATGTTTATTGCTGGATGCTAGCGTTGGCTAGTGTAAGTAGCATTAGCAATGTGACTACTGCTAGGTAATGCTCAAGGTAGCAATCAGAAACATCTATGATATACTGGCAGATCGACAATCCAAACAAAGAAACAAATGCAGTGAGCCCTGTGTTGTTGTGGCTCTGAGGAAAATGTCTTTGTGACAGCAGCACAGAAAATAATACCTGGATACGCTATGGGGGGCAAGTTCAAAAGTTGTCTATTTCCACTCTAAGAGGAAATTTGCCTTACTGATGTTTTATTTATGTGTGGAGAGAAGTTTCTGTGAAGTTCTATCTCTCTTATCTGCCTGGTTTTATAATTTAAAAAACCTGTCAGTTTGTGTTATTTGTCCTCGTTGGACGACATACTTGACAGCAGCTTCATCTACGGGGGAGATGTGTTCCTCAAAAGGTTTGTCAAGTTCAGAGGCATCCTGGTTGCAGATGAAGTGAGGCTGTGATGTGAGCTGGGTGACAGTTCAGTTGGGACTGTTGTTTAATTCAGGACAGGCATTTGAAATGTGAAACGGCGCTGCTCTTCCAGACCCCAGGGAAAGCAAAGCACTGAACATTTTGCTTCTCATGTCAAACTGGGCTAAATTTTATATTTGTAGAGCCTGAACACATAATTTTGTTCCAAACTGTCACAGACTCCTCACTTCCCTCCACGAAGAACGTTCTTCTATCCGGACAGGTTTTCCACTGGTTATACTGTGAAGTGGATTCCCTTTAAGTAAGGCATTAGGAGGTATTATAGGTAAAACTAAAATGCTGAGGGATGTGGGTTAGGGTATGGTCACACATGCTTCCGCCTCCCGTTCACTTCCATTCAGTGCGAGCAAAGGGGCGAATAAAACTCATCCAGACACCCGGGGCTGATCTGGATGGTAAATTGTTTGGCTTTCCATTTGTAAATTACTTTTATCAGCTAACATTACGAAGCGATCAGCGGCAGATCCATGCAGCATAGCTAAGTTACAGCTAGCTGGCTAACCTTAGCTTGCTTGCTCGCTAACGTTAGCACTAGCAAAATACTGAGTGGATGTTAGTTGGATGCCATTGGTTGCTTCATGGTGTTGGCTGATGGAGTGATTTGTGAATGGCAAGCTAGCGTTATTCTAAATATGATATTTATTTTCCAGCATTTCATCAACATGATGATGGTCAGTTACATTCAGTTTTGTGTGCCACATCACTGTTTTGAAAGATGCTTGCTCGTGCCTACAGAGTGCGAGGCTGCGAGCACAAGCAACAGGATGCTGACTGTAGTTAATTTAACGGCCACCGGTGTCTATTAATAACAAGGGTTTCCTGTTACACTTAGCACCTTTAGGCACTAATGATAAAAACAGTAACAATGGCTTGCATATGATGATTGAAAGTATGGCCAAATTGTGCCAAAACATAGTGCAGAGTTTGGATAGATGGAGCTGTGTTTCTCTCTTCTCCTCTCTGTGCTGCAGAGAGCCAGAGCAACTGAATACTACAGAATTCAATCACTGCCTTGGAAATTTCATGGCTGTGTGTGTGTGTGTGTGTGTGTGTGTGTTTGCGTGTTTGCGAGCAGGTATGTGTAACTTTATGGTTTTTGTGAAGGGTTTGTGGAATTGGATTGCTATTGATTTGTGCAATGCGAAGCCATTGTCTTGTGCCGTTTCTCTTTCCCTCCTGCCCTCTGCTGTGAGTCGATGTATTAGATTAAACTTTATCCTCTCTTTTCATTTGAAGCGTCTCTTGGGGCTTCCTCCATGCTGCGTTGTAGCCACTTAAAGCCTGGCCACGGCAATCTGTCTTTCTTCCCATCACTTTTTCTATCCCTCTGTCTTTCTCCCAACAGTGTTAGAATAATGGCTTATTTACCCTAATCAGATTGTTCATTTTGAGGAATTACAGATGTTCTGGTGTTTAGGCTGACTGCTTTGGGGGGTGGGGGGTGGAATGGGCCTGACTTTTCCTCTACTCACATGCTCTACTATTACTTGGTTTAAGTCATTTTTTATATTTTAGCTGTAGCTCAAGAGTTGGATGTAGGAGCAAATCTGTCAGGACTTTTAGATTTGAAAGAACAGAAGAGTGGTTTCATCATATTCTGATTGTGGTGTAGAATTGAAATATATCTCACATTGTCACATAGCACCAGCTTACAGACAGAATTGTTCCCATGGTAGCAGAAGAAATTCACTGACGTGTTCAATCTACACAGAATCATATTCCTGGGGCTCACAGGTATAAAGGCCTTTATAGACCGGGCACTTATTTTTTGTGATTAATTCGCACACCAATGTATTTTTTCAAACAGTTTTTCTTATGAGCACTTGCACACAGAATGCAAATATTGCACAGCGAAAAATGGATGTAATTTTTTTCGGAATGAGGTCAATTTTCTGAGCTTTCGCACCGTGAATAAAGTTATCAACAAATCACGTTGTGTTGTTCACTGATGAGGATTATAAAATAACGCGGAGGCTACAGCCTATGGTCCGAACCAGGGCGGCAAAAAGGAAACTCATATTATCTTACAGTAGCTTCACGTTAAACTCTACAACAACTTACCTCAGACAGACAGACAGACAGACGGATGCTGCTCTGGGTCATGTCCCTCAGGGGTAAAAAAATAAAATAAAAAAAGATCGCCTCCGGTAGTTGCTCCTCTGCCTGCGTGAATTGTGAACCTTTTATTGAATCATTGTCGCAAATTCGCATCACTGCTGGTGTGAATAGTTTTGATGCAAAATATTTGTTTACTTGTTTGATTATTTCTTATTTTGTCATTTATTCGTCACGTCCCCGTTGTGTAATGGCCTTTACTGTCATCAGACCTCCTATGATATAGACAGACAGTTTAAAGTGTGTCACTTTTAAATCAAATGCTCTTGTTCCTGCTCTATTCCTGCTTCAAGATCGAATCCTGTGGAGAATTTTTGATCCAAACTTTGATCCGGCTGCAGGCAGGCTGTTCTCCCGTGCATCCCTCTGCCATTGATGAAGCAGATAGGAGTGAACTGCCTCTGGCACTTTAAGTTGCCCACGATAACACTGATGTGCAAGTGAAAGCCAGAGGGAGGGCTGGCTGGGAAAAGGCTAGATAAGGACAGCTCTATTTAAAATAATTTGCTTTCATTTCATTGTTTCCAGAACAGGAACTAGTTCTCGTCATGTGTCAGTGTAGTCTGAAGACATTTCACGTGATGCCACCTCAGCAGTTCATGGGATGACTGTAGATTTGGAGCTATGTGATAATTCAGATGAATTAGATTATTTCAGTGTTTGATTTTGCATGATGTACAAAGTGTGTAATCTCGGTATTTATACCATGATCCATATATTCTTCTAATTGATGTATATTCAGTAGGTATGTTAATAATTATTAATGATTATAAAGAAAATCTCAGCCATGGTGCTGACTGTTCATTTCACTCATGATATGTCTTGTAGCAACTAAAAAAACACCATATATTCCTAGATATGTTAATAGACTTTAATGTACCTTTTTTAAGCAGGAAAGCTCAGGTGAAACACATCTGAACCGTTACCCACAGTCTTTACCAACCACCCTCAAGGTATCAAATTCAACAAGTTTATTTTGCAGAGCTCTGCACAATTTCATACAAATGCAGTTTCAACATAGACAGACATAGATTCCCCAGACCTTACTTGTAGACCCAACACCAACGTATCCTTTACAAATCCTTCCTGTTAGCAGTCCACTGACACTGACATTGAAAACCTAGAGCCCCATTCACCGCTAACACAGCTTCCAGAATAATGTCTTTACCCTGTCGCTGAAAGCACACACCGTTTCAATCCCACACCAGGCTCGGATGCAAACAAAAGCACAGCCAGGCAGATTACACTGAATTCATTTCATGCTTGCATCTTGAAATATTGACTCGCACTGTCCGCAGCTTGTAGATTTCTTTTCTTTTCTTTGTTCTTGACACTCGTCTTAGCATTTTCCCTTCTATTGTTGTAAGAATGAGAGGGAGAGAGGGAGGGGAGAAGAGGAGGTAAAAAGAAAAAGGGATGAGGGAGGATGTTATTAAGCAGGCAGCACTAGGCGAGGAAGAGAG
This sequence comes from Heterobranchus longifilis, assembly GCA_028570985.1. Taxonomy (NCBI): domain Eukaryota; kingdom Metazoa; phylum Chordata; class Actinopteri; order Siluriformes; family Clariidae; genus Heterobranchus; species Heterobranchus longifilis. The sequence goes on from JAOVVB010233473.1 coordinate 5,881, forward strand.
AGGAGGGGTGGATGGAGGGATTAATGTGGTTCGGCCCCTGCTGTCGGGCCGCTTTGTAATGTATTGTTCCTCTGTTGCCTGGCTACTACACAGCCAACAATGCACAATGCGTAACGTGGCAATAAAACAGTGTTTCGTGGATAAATGTGGTGGGAATGAAGCTATAAGGGTCCAGCATAGACTCAAGCTCCAGATAGCTGCAGTTCTATTCAATTATAGTTGATTTGCTTTCACTTCCATGTTGACTCGAAAATGAGAGATAACGGAGAAATTCTGGATCAGATGCAGTTCTGATGCAGTGGATTTTTTAATTAATTAGTCCTTGTTGACTTTTGTTTTGTTTTACCTTGCTTCTACCATAAATAAGTAAGTGGGCTACATAGCTAATAGGGCTGGGACACTATGCTTTTCTCCCGATTCGATACTATCACGATACTTCGGTGCTAATTCGATATGTATTGCGATTCTTGAGTATTGCGATTTTACAAGTATTGCAATTCAATATTGCGATTTATTGCAATTTTTGTTTACTTTTTTAACACTAGACCATGGTTAAAAGTTGAATCGTACACTTCTAGAGACTTTTACTTTGGAAAATCTCTAAATTGATCCAGTCGAAATGGTAGAGATTTTGTTCCTGTAGTCAGAGATGTAATGGTAAATGGACTGTACTTATATAGCACTTTTCTAGTCTTTGCAACCACTCAAATCACTTCACACTATGAGTCATTCACCCATTCACACCACATACATTCACATTCATTCACCCATTCACACAGGAGGATGGCAGAGGTTACCATGCAAGGTACATGCTCATCAGGAGAGATAAAGAATTCACACACACTCACACGGTAATGGCTGTGCTGAGCAATTCTTTGGGAGCAATTTGGGGTTCAGTATCACCCTGTCCTCAGCTCAAATGTATCAGCTATTTCCTGCTTTCTCGCTTTGTGTTTTTCTTGAAACGGATATGTCATGGTACTCATTCTACAACAATAGAAGTGGTAACTTCCTCCTACCTCTGCATTGACTAAAATAAAGCACAGATTCAGGCATTAAAAAAATCTATTTTAAAAGTGAATCGATTTTTTCCTACCCCTAGTAGTTAAATGTTGTTGTTTTTTTGTCTGTTATACTTGTGATTATTGTTTGTTTTGTTTTGTTTTTTTTACTTTATTGTGCTGTAGCCTACAGGCAAAGTTAAAAGTCCAGATATCAGACATAATCTGATGAACAGTGCCTGGATCGCTTCCTGCACATACCGGTACGGACAGGAAGTCCCTCCCCTTTGTGTTCCTGTTCTCAAAGTCCCTTCGCTGCAGCCGGGGCTTAGCACCTCCCAAGACGATTATGATTGGTTTAAAGAAATACAAACAAGCAAGGGAGTTTTTTTCCCGATCGAAGAGTGAAAACACACTGGAGCCAGACGGAGATAAGTCTGCCTACGCGAGACTATGAATGACATGGATCAAAGATTTGTGGCTGTGTTGTTAAAAATAGTGTCGTGATGTGATACGATCAGGAGTCTGCACAGGGTGTGTATTTGAAAAATAGACTAGGTGGTTATTTTTAGGGGAGCAGTGTGGAGAGCTTCTTAAACACTCTGCAGCGTGTCGGGTGGAGTCAGCATCGTTTAAATTGGCCACGATCAGCTCCGGCCGGCCAGAACGCTGCGCTCGGTGGGATCCAGGTGCTGCCGCTGGCCACCAGCCTGCTGTCAAAATTGCACATACACTCGTGTGATTATTTTCTAAAAGTCCCACGTGTGTGTACGTGTGTGCTGAGTACAACTCCTAAAACACAGACATGTGTGCGGTCTGTGTGCACATCCTGCTACTACACGCACACGCGACCTAACCCAGGCTTCAGCTAGGAGCAAGGGAACAGTGTTGCAGCTGTTTTTCTAAATGTGGATCTCATTAATGATTCATTATTGTTGTTTTATCTGTTTTCATAATTTATGTACAGAGACTTCACTTTACCTGTACATTGACCTGAAACTCGTCTGACCATCTGATCCCCGCGCACACTCAAACACACACACACTCACACAGGGATTTTCCTGCATAGAGAATTATGAGGCAAATTTGGTCCCGCCTCCAGCTCTCGACAAAACTTGGACAGGTGTCTTCATGGAAAACACTATTTTCTAACAAGCATTGCACTTGGTGGATTTCTGTCATTTGTGCGTGTGCGGGGATCAGAAGGTCAGCTGAGTGGCACAAGTTACAGTGAGAAGAGTAGAGGAGAAATGTCCACTGTACATAAATGACGAAAACGAATAATGAATCATTAATGTGCTCCACATTTAGATAAACAGCTGTTTTTCTGCTTCCTCTGTAACACTGTTTTCTTGCTTCTAGCTGAAGCCTGGGTGAAGTGTGTGTCATAGACAGTGTTGGGCATGATATTATTACTTTACCCAGTAACGAGTAGTGTAAGGGATTACAATTTCCAAAGCATTAATAATATTACAGGTACTATAGTTGCCGAAACAATGTCTTCAGCGTACGATAGCACCATGCTAACCGGGCTAGCGCTATCATTAGCTGCTAACTTAAGGGAAAGTTTGCAGCAACTTTCTCCCTTCTTTAGCGGTTAGCTCATGGATTTAGCTTAGCAGTGCCATTGACACCATAGACGATGTGAGATACCACTGGCATGACTGCGGTATCGTCCCTAGCACTGCCTTCTTGTTAGGGTTGGGCGATATGTTAAAATTTTCCAACCGGCCACCGTCAGCCCAGTAACCGGCGGTTGCCGGTGTATTCACCATCTGTGTGATGCGGAGAATCTCTCCCCCACAGCTCCGACAGCAGCTCTCTGCTCCGTCTGCGCAGATCACATGCGCAGTAGGCCTTCACAGGCAGACACAGAGGCTCTGCGGAAGAGCGGCTCTCAGGCAGATGATTAAATTATAAATGATTAATTGTCCCAATAAAGAGCTACCAGCGACGTAATCAGCCACCGTTGGTATTCGATACATTCGTCTCATCGCCCAACCCGACTTCTTGTCCAAATGTGATTAACTTCTGGATCCAAAAAGTCAACATGGCGACCGATGGTGACGGCCAAATTCCAGATTCATGGCTTCAAAACGGGAGTCCACATACCAATCTGTGCCGTCACTCTTGCTCTGTCCATTCTTTTTAGCAGTGTGTGCGATATACTAGGTCAATGTACACTGGGACAAGAACTCCATAGCAGCCTTCATATTATGAGACTACATTAATTAATTGGCTATCAATTTTCTCTTTTCAAAAAAAGGGTGGTGCCCAAGGTGAATCTGTTATGTTAAATTCTGTTATTTGATATAAAACTAATTGTTTCTGATAGCCAAAGTTGAACGCAGTTGCTTTCCATCACCTTTCATACCAATTCATGTTTTTATGATGCATCATTTTGAGTTATTAATTTAGTTTAGTTTAGTATTATTAATAAATGAATTAATATACAGATTTATTAGCCTACAATGTACCTCATAGGCTGAGGTCATATGGTATTCAGACCTAAACAAGGCGAAACAAGAGTTCTGAATGATTTCACAATCTCTGGATTAGACTTCAAGAATGAACAACTGGCCTACTTTCCCACTCTTCCCACTCCCATCCTCTCACACTGGTCTATTTCACAGCCTGGTGAATTTAAAGCACGGAGGGGAGAGAGTAGTTCAGCCTGGCTTCTTGTAAGAATAGAATCCAGCATGTTTTCAGATGTGCTGGGAGCAAATCCCAGTTTCTTGCTGTGGGTGGAGGTCTGACCTGCCCCATCAAAAGGTGGAGATGGTGATGCAAGAAATCCCAACAGTGAAATCCAAAGTCCAACTAATTGTGCTTGCTTTGATTGTAGATAGAGAGCAGTGTAGGGCTAAGTACTGATACGTACCGACAGTGTTGTTTTGTCTCTGTCAAATTTCTTCCAGCATGTGTTGTTCGTTTGTGTTCCTTTTGTCCTCCATATTACTAAGTTGTTTTGAAGACAATTTTTAGTGTTTTATAATCATACTGAATACACGTTTGCTGCTCATATCTCATTGATGTGCTGACAGATACTTTGTGGCTGCATCTGTGCCGGTCAGGCAAAAATAGAACAGTGCGAAAGACAGCAGAATGGAGACAGCTCACGCGAAAAGGCACAAGTGATTGGTTTTGTTGACATCAGCACACTTACTGTGTTATTGACTATTGATAGACTGATCGGTCATTCTCTGTCTCTGCTCCAAAACTGTGGAACGCTCTACCAGCTCCCATACGGTTCTCCCCTTCTATTGA
>JAOVVB010233474.1:0-10151 GCA_028570985.1 Heterobranchus longifilis
GGGGTGTAAAGGTAGAGAGCCACGTGTGCAGATATGGGGACAGGAGGCCGAGAGAGGAAGAGGGAAAGAAGACAAGGAAGACACAAAAACATATGAAGCAAGAACAACTGAACATGAGACAAGAAAGCAGAGTCAAGCCCTTAGTCGAGCCCATTTCTTACTACTCTAAGATTGTAAATTCCCTGGAGTCTGCCAGTCGTAACACTTTTTGCACATACTTAACTCAAAAATTAAACTGAATTTGTCTTTAAAATGGAATCTGTACTAGGGCTGGGTATCATTTAAAAATTATGATATCAGTACCGATACCAGTACCCTTAAAGTGACACTGATACCAATAGAGTACTTAATTTGATTATCGATGGGACAATAATGGATTTTATCGTGGGTCGCAATAAAAAACACTCACAATAAGTTGATTGTGGTGAATTTCGGGATAATCATGAATATCCTCACAAATTGACTGCAGTTTACTACAGTGTCCTATCTGTGATGAAAGTACAAAATATTATATATGTTTATAATATGTTTCGAGAAAAAGTCGTAATGTTTTGAGAAAAAAGGAACGAATGCAGGTATCGTTTGACTGAAGAAGTTTCGATATTACTGGAGACTGGGTTATTTCGGTCGATACCTTAAAGCAGGGGTTCTTAAACTCTTTCAGCTCGAGACCCAAAAGAGAAATTTGCCGTCTCCCTGGGACCCAAACTTACAAAAGTACATCATGGATTGCCATAACATCTGCATTTATAAAGTACTGATAGACAACACAACAAACCATTAATTTAAAATGTATTTGAAAAGGAGATCACAGCAATAATCAAATTTGAAAAGAAGATATTATTATTAAAAAAAACTAAACTCACACTACATCTGAGATGACATTGACAATCGTAGCAAAAACGAATGCTCTTCTTCTATTTTAATTAGGAAAAAGGAAAAAAAAAGTACTTATCATAGCATTGTTATGCATTTTACTTTGCCAGTTGGCGACCCAATAAAAACTTTGGGAAAGACTTCCTTACAGGTGTCGAGTGCTGATGCCCAGCCCTTAATCTGTATTGAAAACTTTTAATAACTTATACAAGGCAGACCTGAGGATATTCAGTGACAGCTCATTTGATGAAAACTCAAAACCCTGGCATGAAGTCCTTAAGAAATATCGTCATGCCGGTACAGCTTATTAATAAGCTTTAATAAGCCCTGGTCCAATGGTGGAAGCTATGTATTTTAATCTCTGCCAGTCTAATTAGTTACTTTACTCATTTCTGTGTACCTTCTTTCTAGCAGAATCACAGACAGATGTATGTGTAACAGGGTAGGCTGAGGCTCTAAGGGTTACTCCACTATAATGAGTGTCCAAACAGAAACTACCAGCAGGACTATGACCACATTTAGATGAATAAACTGCTTCGCAAAAGATGTTGAAGCACAAACAGTAGAAAAATGTTTCATTTTTCTTTGAGACTAAGGTGTCGTGTGTGTTGTCTACAGCAAGCATCCCGGGGACAATCAGTGTCTGAGGTGTCAGCTGAAGTTCAAAGGAGAAATTAAACAGCCATTTTATTACAAGGAATTTGTGTCTGTGCATGTGGAATCCCAGTCAGAACTACATAAATAAAATGTAAATTCATGACTGGATATTTACTGAATTATGAGGCTTTTATACACCATGGGTGCAGAGGGCTCACCCAGTAGGGCAGAGTTTCCATCTCCCAGGGGAAAGCGTTGGTAACGGGGCACGTTGAAGGGAGGCAGGAGGTGAAACTTCCTCTCCAGCAGAGGCTCCAGGCGGGAGGCTGAGGGATCGGCTGGATGGAACAGGTTATAGACCTGCTGACAGGCCGGCCGCAGCTGGGCCACTAGGGGGAGAAATCCAACCAAAGACATGAGAGAGGAGAGGGGAAGAACCTGTAGTCCATTTCCCTCAGACTTTTTTTTTTAGATATCTGTGGCCGGTTGCACAAAACACTTTCAGTTTTCTCCTGAAATATGACACTTAAGGTTTAGTTTCTCGTTAGCCGAGGGACTGACTTCAGGGTGCTGCACAGAATTCCTTAAAAGGTTTCCAAAATGTTGGGGCATTTACTGCACTGAAAGAGATTTTACAGCAGTAAAATACTAGTTTCCATGGAGACCGTTTGTTTGCTCTGTGGCTGATGTTGAAGAGGGACAAGAGTGAGTGAGTCAGTATGAATGTTTACAAAAACAAAGATGTATATTAAGTTCAAAATTACTGAAATAAACAAAACAAAACTAACTTGAACCCTGATGTGGGTCCGGTCCTGTCATAAACTGACTGAAGGTTACTCATCTTTCAGCGTATCCATCAGGTTCTCCTGGTCGCAGAACACTCTTGTCAGGATGCGTTCATTTTCGACCATGTTGCAGTTAAGATAGAGTCAGAGGCACCTTATGTTTTTTCCTTCCTTTGGTTGCTAAGGTCTTTTGTTTAAGTGACTCCTTCCTCAAGTATAGAACCAAGATAAGGAGAAAACCTTAAATACTTAAGTGAACATATTAAGGAAACCTTAAGGAGAAGAATTAAGGGTGTTTTGTACAACTGATTTTATTTTAAGGAAATCTTAACTCAGACTTTAAGGAAAATCTTAACTTAAAGCATTTTGTGCAGCTGGCCACAGCTCTAAAGAACATATAAGAATTACAAGCTTTTAAATATTTGTAATGACAACCAGATGTACAATTATCATTTCATGATGAAAAACAACATTGTAGGTATGACCTCTACCGGCCACTATGCTAATTTGTGCATCTCCACCTGAAGTAAACACTTCTGTAGACAGAAAAGTTATTTTTCACTCTTGCATAATGTGTCATTATGCAACATAAACAGTGTTTGTTGTCATTGATTGCATTATAATCTCTGTCCAAATTAGCTTACCATCCAGCATAGGAATGACAGTCTTTCTCAGGGCGAGTACCAAACCCAGGGGAGAGCCAAACAGGAAAAAGTCAGACACCTCAAAGTCAAACTTCCCCAGCGAGCCTCCATCCAGCATCGTGCTGCTGCTCGACCTGCGCGAGACGGCGTCGCTCCGCAAAACACTGGAGTGTAAGCTGGAAGGACAGCACAGAGTCACTTACTCTCAGACAGTACATAAAACAAGAAATGAGACTGAGTTGTCTCCCAGGTAAGGATCACACACTAAACACACCTGGTCAGGAAGGCCTGGTGTTGTTTTATTGTGTCCACCTCGTAGGTGGAGGAGTCACTTCTCTTGCGTGGCAGCTGCCGCTTGGTGTCGTCGCCTGTACTCGCACGAGGGATGTCGATGTTACTGCGACTGAGGTGGCGGCTGCCCTCCAGGGTCGGAGAGGCTGAGCCGTGCCCGCTGTTGACAATGATGCCAGGAGAGAGGAGGTCCTGGTCCTGCGGGGGAGGGGGGGGGGGGGGGATTCCGGAACATTTGTCATGACAGTGCTTTCATATATCTTATATGATGGAGAAAATAGGTTTAACCTTGTAGAAATTATAGTTGTAGGGCATAATAATAAAAAGGAAAATCTGATATAATCATATTTATGTTTGATGCAGTTGTCAGAACAATGCGTCAGAGGTAAAATATACTTTGACATATGTATTCACTACTGTGAATGTTTAGTCTCTTACCTGCACACTGACGACGCTGCCCCTGCGACTGCTGTTCTGGCTTTCATTAACTGTCTGATTGCTGCTGCACAGGGCATCAAATCCCAAGATTCCTCCCACACAGTCCCCGATGAGGCATACCTAGAGACAGGAAGTTAATAAAACCATAATTATATTTCTGACATACATCCTTAGTGTTTAGGTTTGTCTAAAATATCTATGTACCTGCTCCAACAATAACACAAAGTGAATATTAGAGCTGCAACACCTAGTCCATTAATTGATTAGTCGATCGACAGAAAATTAATTGAAAGAAAGAAAATGATTTTGATCATCGATTAATCATTTTTGTTATGCAAAAAAGCCAAACATTTGCTGGTTTCATGCTTCTTAAATGTGAGTATTTTATGCTTTTCTTTGTCATACATGATAACAAACTGAACAGCTTTGGATTTTTGGGCTGTTGGTTGGATAAAAAATACCATTTGAAGAAATTACACGAGGCAGTTTCACTATTTTCTGACAATTTATTGACAGAACGATTAATCAAGAAAACCACTGGCAGATTAATTGATAATGAAAATAATTGTTAGTTGCAGTCCGAGTGAATATGCTCATAAAAAGCTGTTTTCCAGGATGTTAACATGAGAACGATCTTACTTATGTTGGCATTTGTTGTTACATGGATGTATACCACGATGTGGGGAAACAATTAACAAGGTGTTTTAATATTTAGATATAAAAGAAAACAATCCATACAAAAATTGAAAATACAATAAGAAAAACAAACTAATTATAAAGCGATAAAATAGCATATTACACTGACCTGGCCGGAGAAGGCTGCTCCATCCAGAGACTTTATGAAGTCTGTGTACACCTGGTTGGCTCGGACGATGACGGTGGCCATGGCGTCCTGGTACTGTGGAGCGGATGTGGCCAGGAGGGGGAGAGCTGCCAGGGGGATGTGGTCCTGGCTGCTGGACAGACAACCCTCGTCGTAGCTGTATGGGCTCAGGCTGCCGCAAAAGAACACAATTCAATTATGAACGAGATCAATAAGGAGTGTGAAGAAACAAACACAAGGGGAGGGGGCCGATGGTTTTGAGCTGCACCTGGATCTTTTCCATCGAAAGCAAACAGCAATCAGAGTCAATAAACAGAAACCATCAATTATCCACGACGCTTGCAGAATGCAGTAAAAACGTGCGAGTCCTCTTACTTGGATACCAGGGAGAAGGCCTCGGCACAGATGGCAGGGCAGGGTACCAGGCGGATGGCGATGCGTCCCAGCGCCGCAGGGTAGTGAACACGCATGACTGAGTCGAAAACTGTACTGATCGTGTTGACGTCGGCCTGCTTGCTGTTCTGGTCCCCTCCGCCTGTGTCCAGGATGTTCCCTCCGTGCAGAACCAAGATCAGCACATGGATCTTGGAAGGCTGCAGACACTGCTGGGACGAGCTCTCCTGAGAACAGAATAATAAAAAAAAAAGGGGTGATGGATGGGGACGAGGAGGAAAATGTCTTGAAGAATGTTCAATTAATTATATATTTACTTATGTAAATATCCTTTTTTTATCAGCATGACCAAAGACAACATGCTTACTGAGTGGGATAAAATCACAGATAGGGATGAAACGGTTAGCGGTATAATGATAACCCATGGTAAAATTCCTGATGATTAGTACAGTATTACCATTTCAAATCTGAATTATCATTATTTGATGACCACGCTTTGAAAAACTCACAGTCAATATTGTCCAGCAGCATCAACCAAAGGTGTTAATGTTATGCACATTTGATATAGTTTTCATAAGTTTACAAAAAGGTATTGGCTGTGTTAATAATTTAATGTTTATGCAAACAAAAAGTGCATAGTGCTGCTAATGGTATTTGAGGTTTTCAATATAAAACTGGTGAAATTATTTCAGTGTGTGTATCAGAACTTTCTGTACATTCTGCAGCACAATAATACTATAATATATATATATATATATACTATACTATAATACTATAATACTGATAACAGAAAGTTTGATCACTATAATCGTGATATGAGATTTTCATACCGTTTCATCTCTAATCACAGATAAACAATAATGCCTTAGCTATTGTGCATCAAATTATTTTTTGTTCAGTCAGACTTGTGAGTCACATGGACCACACAACAAAATATTTTGTACAAACTTATTTTCACAACCAGAGAGGGGCGGAGAACCATGAAGGGAAACAGAACAGAGCCAACCTCCACTCCACCTGGACGACTGTTCAACTAACAGCAAACAACGACAATGCTTCCTGAGGACACGTCACATTAAATAGAACAACATAATGTGCAGTTTTGTCTTTTTAAATCTCATACAAAACTTTTCAAAGAAGCACTATATGTACACTCAAACACCACAGCTGCAAGTACACAGAAGTTGAACAGAGGGTGGTGAGGTTGAGGAGTACACACGGATTTGGGTTTTGGCAACAGCGGGGAGAAAAAAAGGGCAGGGGCAGTAAGTACTGGGTTTGTTCAGGGGGATCGGGGGGTCTCTGTGGAGAGACTGTAGCCCACAGTGCACTCGGGCCAAAACGTTTACTTACTGACTGGTGCCTTGTTACCGTGATGGTGGGAATGGGAGAGCTATCGGCTTTGCCTCTAACAGAGCCACGCATCTGAACACAAGAGGACAGAGAGGCTCAGGGACAAACAGCCCTTCTCTTATTCCCCAAACTGTAAAACCTGAGGCAATTTATTGTAATTACATCAACTTTGACAGAAGCTTCTGGGTCCCGAAGGGCATTTTCTGTGGATGGAGCTTCAGGAATATTTATTTCAGACATGATTCTGCTGGTTAGGGTTGTGTTTTGTAAATGCACACTCACTGTCGAGACACACGTACCTCATCTAGTCTCTCCTCACTGGTTGCTCTTTCATAATCCACTGTCATTTCCTTGAACAGCTCCCCTGCACACGCACACACGCACGCACACACACACACTCTTAACATCAAGTACTGTGGGAGAAAAGTATTAAATATGAAGATATCTGAATGTCATCATGATTTGGTTTGATATTGTCAGATGCCACAGAGTCCTTCACGGTCTGCATGCATGCATGTGAGGAGGCTCCGGATGTCTGGAGGTTAAGAAAAGATAAGGACTCCAACAGTCTGATCCATGGGTTACACACAACATTGCATTGTTTCCTCCAAGATGGTGTGATTATACGTGATTCTGTATGACATGGGACATACTGTATAAAGCTGAGTGAATGTCCTTTTACTTTAAGTTTTTGGTACGACTGCGTCTGTGCCAAGATCTTCTCTGGCCAGATTTGTGTTGTATTAAACTTATATATTCAAATAAGAACAACCAAGGCTAATGGAGTTATTCTGATATTCATCAAAGTGAAGTTTTTCTCCATCAAGTACTGAGACAGAGTGACTTTCCATAATGAAGTGCTCATGGGTCTTCATCATTAGATTAGATACTTTATTATTTCTTTTTTTAAGATGATTCTTTTGGCTTTTTGCCTTTATTGATAGCACAGCTGAAGATTGACAGGGGAGGGAGAGAGAGAGAGAGAGAGAGAGAGAGAGAGAGAGAGAGAGAGAGAGAGAGAGAGAGAGAGAGAGAGAGATCTCCAGCAGTGCCAGCCGAAAGAGGATCAAGGTGGTTTTGGATGAGTTTCAGAGGTAAACTGCAGTTAAAGCCCCTAGCTTGGACTGTTCACACGCAAATGCCAAGCCCCGCCGCACACACACCGTGAAACACGAGACAGCGCTCAGGTGTTTGGTGACAGGAGAGAGGACAGCATCCACTGTTCGGGGTTCGTTTCAAGAATGCAAATGCAGGATCGCATGCAGAATCCTTCCAGGAGGAGGAAATATTCTTGTTTTGTTTTTTTTCTTTTCCATCGAGTTGATACTGAAACTACAAACTAACTCCTGTGCATGTTAACAGATGATTTCCTTTGAATTAATGTTCCTATATGAAGAACATAATGGTTAAATGCATCAAGAGACATGGTTTGTATTGTTTGGACTGAGTGTGCTTAGATTAAAAATATATTTAAGTAAATTCTTATTTATCGTTAAGTTGAATTGTATATTTTAATGAATAAAATGGATGACTGCTCACTGGGACATTTTCCTATTTTCTCTTCACTTTTCAAGTCATTTTGTAAACTGTCACAGGGTTCAACGTTAAGGTTTTTTGCCCGACTGGGCAAGTGGGTCATCATCAAATCTACGTGCCCAAAGTCAATTTTGACTTGCCCCATGCACAAATTGTTTTATTTATTAGCGGTTATCAAATAACATCAAAGACTAAAGTTATCATCATCTTGTGTGTTGACTGTTTGTGAAAAAGTTAACTTACATCGCCGACGTCAGTGGTTCTCAATGTGGGGTCCTTGAGGGGGTTCCAGCGGGTCCCTGGCAAAAGGGGGAAAAAAATATTTTCACTATAATTCCACCCATAAGTAACACAATGACAGAATGTTTAATAAAACATCTAAAAGTAAAAATCCTATCTTGGGACAAAATCGTATCAAATGGGGGTCCGTGGTCTAATTTGTGTCAGTTTAGGGGTCCTTGACGTGAAAAACGCAGGTGGGTTTACACAGGAGTTAGTTGAAAGCCTGGTCAGACACTAAAGGGTGCGTTGGTGCGTCGGTATCAGACGCCGAGGGCCACTGACCAAGCGTCGGTATTTAACGAGTTGGGAGTGAGAACCCCCTGGATTTAGCGCTGTCTCACATTTGTGGATTGCTATGAGGAAAAATCAAGCCTGGACTATTCTTAAACTTTGAATTACTGATTGCATTTAGGATGCAGTGTAACCTCGCTGGGCCTCTATCCAACATTTGGATCATAAGAAGTTCTGCTCGATGCTTCCTCAGAAGATTTCCTGCCCGTGAAGTGTTGCAAAATCATCGTTTTAGTTGTGAGAATGACGTACAACCTGATGTATTGTTCTTTGATGTCCTTCGGACGAGTTAACAGGCAATGATTGGAATCTTCCGGTCTTTTAACCATAATGTTTAACATGACGATAGCCCCGTAATCACTGCCAGCCTCCAATCAGGCCATTTGACCCATCTCCTCTCTGTTACTCGGCCTTCAGTCATTACAGCAAATGAAAGTGAACAATCCAACTAGCTTCTCTTGCTCTCACTTTCTTTCTCTCTATCTGGCACTGGGTTCCAATGTTTATGCATTTACTGAGATTGCTGGCGGGATTGTCAGAGAAAAAGGAGGGTTTATTTTTTTTTCTTTTCTCTCTTTCTTTTTTTTCTGTGCAATCTCTTGCCTTCAGAAACCATTAATGCCCATTCAACATCAACATCAAGGCAGAGCTTTGATGTCTATTCTGGCAACAGACCTCTTTCTTTCTCTGCTGCCTGCTGCTCTCTCTCTGTCTCTCTCCTTCTCTCTATCCCCCTTTATCCCTTCCTCTTCCCTTCGCTCACTCTTTACGGTTACTGTACAATCAAATAATTAAACGGATTGCCGACAAAATGATTTTACCTGGCAATTAAATATGCAAAGCGAGTCGGCAAAGCGGTGTATGAGAAGGCGATTAAAAAGGGGCCCACTGCAAATCTACAAAGGCTTCGGCAGCACAATAGGCAGCAGCCCCTGCCTGCCTCGCACACTAGCTTAGCCTGGGGAGTGACTGGTGCCTCTTTATACCAGTCTCACACAGCCATGTTTACAATAGCCCCAACCATGCTATGCCAATTACCACAATGCAAGGAGAAATGAATGCCACTGTTTGGAGAAAAGACAGGGATGAAGGTGGCGGCGTATGGGACATATGGGGGAAGAAAAGCGTATGCTGCCAATGGATTCAAAGTTACACAGAAATGTTCGCCATTGATGAAAAGACACTGTGAAAGAATCGTGTCTTTCAAATTAAAATGTTCAGGTGTTTTACTTGAAATACTGACAAAAATTTCAGTCTGGGCTCGGATTGCCTCCACGAGGCTCTCACCAGAGTTTGACTGACATTCTGAATCGGGGCCGGGAATGGCTGCGCACGGCATCCGCCTCTGAAGTGACAAGCAAACATGGAGGTGGCTGCGCTAGGGTGACCATATTTTCAAACCCCCAAACCGGGACCTTTAAGAGTAGGCTACCGCACCTTCATGCACGCGCACATGTATGCATGCGCACATGTATGCATGCGCACATGTATGCATGCGCACATGTATGCATGCGCACATGTATGCATGCACACATGTATGCCGTTATGCACGCACCATCAGGATGGGGGACAATTATTTCAGCGCTTAGCACAACTACCAAGAGCGTCCTTTTCAACACCATGGACGCCATGAACGCAGCATTTTCATTGCCGGGTACTTTACGAAGGAAGGAGTAAGCCTCCTGGAGTTCTTCAGAAAAGACACATTTTCTCTCAGCTAACTGTTAGCATACTGACAGGTTCGGTAGCCTTGACAACGACACATTGATCAGTGTTGAATTCAGACAGATATTTGTCAGGATAGCTTGAAACTGGGACAATCCCGGACAAACTGGGACGTCT
>JAOVVB010233475.1:0-10151 GCA_028570985.1 Heterobranchus longifilis
GCTCAGTCAGGCATTTGCGGCTGGTCCCTGTGATTAACTATCGGACAGGAAATCCAAAGTGTGGATCATTGTGAGAGAGTGAAGGACGACCCCAAGAAGGTGACACGCAGACTCTGCAGGCAAACATTCGTCGATCATTCATCGACCACAAACACGACTCATCATCTAAAACGTGGAAGCACTAGGCTACTAAATGTTCAGTCTCCTTGCTGGTCACATTCAGAATCATTACCTCTCGTTAACAGACGGCTCTCATCTCCTTGTGCTCTAAATTAAATGTATATTTTAAATGCTTATCATTCCGGTTTTGTATTTCTCTGTAATGTAATATAATGTGTAACAATGTTACTTATAACATTCTTCGTCAGCCACTCAAACAATTTTCTGATCCCCTCAAAAAAAAAAAAAAAAAAGAAAAAAAAAAATATATATATATATTGATAAAAAAAAAGATTAATAATACGACTATTGGTCCACCAATAAAATCTTTAGTTGGGGGCAGCTCTAATCTTTAGTTATAAAGCATCTTTGTTGATGTGCACACATTTTGTTCAAAAGATAATTTCCACACCATGTGCAACATGCACATATTTAATCTAAAAATCAAGGTTGTAACTATTTGTTTGATTCTAGCATGCATGGTGATACCTTTGTGTTGTATGCTCTGTGAGATGCCTGCCACAAGAGGATGTGTGCTATGGTTGATTATTAGAAGCATGTTTGCTGGATATTGATTTGCTGTCATACCAGCTTGTTAGCTTTCGCTACAAAACAATATAAAATGTATGTGCAGCATGCAACAGTGTTTACTGTAGCAAGGTCATCAGAACAGCTTCTCAAAAAAAGAGAATGAATTCAGCATACATGTCATCATATGATATGCTGTGATGCAGTTTGCTATTTGCAGCCGTTTTCATTTTTCCTCAATATTTTTTGAACTAGCACGGCCTCATTAATGCACAGATTTACCTCGACACACGTTGCCGTTGTCTGGCTCATAACCCGACTTGCAGCTGCAGCTGCCGATGGGTACCATCCACTCTCCGTCTCCGTTACAGTAGAGCTTTATGGGCACGTCTACTTCCTCAGCGTTGGGGATACAACTTCCTCGAGCGATGACTAATGATGTGGACTCTGCTCCCGTCAGTGTCTGCACAGAATCATGAAAAGAAAAAAGAAAAAAAGTCTACTTGAATGTCTGTATACATGTTGGACAACAGCTGCACCTGATGAAAAGAGCACCACAGTTTTCAGTTAGTTCTGGTCCGTACCTCTGGGAAAAAAGCAAAGTTCTGCACCACGCTGGGGCATTTCTTGTAGAATACTCTGACGGCCAGCAGAGACATGCAGGCGCCCAGATCCTGGAAGGCCAAATGGAAGCCTCTGCCTTTGGACAACGGCCCGAAACTGCGAACTTCTGTGTTCACCTTCATTAGCCTTCCCCCAAAATCAACCTGGGAGAAACTCTCATCTGCTGCGATGGTGTCCACCTTACAGTGCCAGAGGGAAATAAAGCAAGAGGAATGAAAGAGAGGAAAAAACTTTTAGCTTCTTCTGTCCCTGTTCTTTGGATGGTATTTTAGATTCACTATAAGTAATGTTTGAATCTGCTGTGGAATACTGGATGAATGCACTTGTCACCACATACCATATCATTTTTTTTATTATGTAAGAAAATCATAATTTGCTATTTCCCCAATGAGCCTCGATGATGGCACCAGAGGAGGCTGCGAGGAGGTTTCCAACACTTTGATAGTTTCCAACACTCTGATTCATCGACACAGTGTGAAACTACACTGAGATTTGATTACATTTGGTTAATTAAAAAACTGCAAACTTATAAGACTGTGTACATGACATTTTTAGGAGAGAAGTCAACTATGAATCCCAAAGAGTACTCGCAAAAACACATCAAATCAGTAAGCGTTAAATTTGAATAGCTGGAGGAAGTTTGAACTTTTTTGGAATTTGTTCAATAAACTGGATTCTTGATCAGTTTTGGATCAGTGCAGTCACGGGCTGAGATAAACAAAACCCTTCAGATAATCTAATGGAATCTCCAATCCGTTATACTGAATTTGCAGAGGTGTCAGATGTCCTCATCTGCATTTTCTCCAGAGTGAACTGATGAGGCTCATGTGTACTGCAGCGGGACTTTTCCACCAGGTGGGGCTACGGCTCTATAGGTAGCTCTGCTTATTTTGGTCGTTTTTGTATTTTTAAACACTAGTTAAGTATTTTTAATATCACTGAGAGTGAATCTTTGTTTGCGTTTTGGATGTTATTATCATACGGTCAGTGATGTGTCAGTGTTTTTGCTCCGGTGCTCTGCACAGATTTGACACCCACCCGCCTGCTCTTATCCCCGGCTGTCTGGCGCTCTGTGCGCCGCCTTTGCCAGGCAACCTCAGCGGTCCCGTGGACTGCCTGTAGACAATAACCTTGTATGTTTCTACTGGTCTCACTCTGACCACATAGGAGCTGGCCAGCTGTCAATTAGCCTTCTAGCTAGTAGGCGGCTGTGGCTCAGTAGGTAGATCGGTCTACATGTCGAAGTATCCTTGGGTGAGATGCTGAACCCCAAATTGCTCCCGAAAGCCTAGTCATCAGCATGTACCTTGCATGGTATCCTCTGCCATCCTCCTGAGTGAATGAGTGAAGTGTAAAGCAGTACTAGTAGTAATTCTGCAATAGTACTGCACTTTAGAACAGTCTCTTACTGACATCTCAGCCACTATTCTTAACTACTTGACTACTATGTTTAGCTCATTCTCAGCTGCTATTTGTTGTTGTGTTGTGTTTGTTAGTTTGTTATTTTGTCATATAGGGATATATGGATATTAGTACCTTTGTATGTTGTGTGTGTGGTGTCAGATTACTGTTGGCTTGCTGCTGTAACGCCTTAATTAATAAAGTTGCATCTATCTATCTATCTATCTATCTATCTATCTATCTATCTAAAGTGCTTTGAGTGGTAGCAAAGACCAGAAAAGAGCGATATACTTACAGTCCATTTACCATTTAGTAGCAGTGTTGTCAGGTTGGTTCAAAAACATAATTATTAGCCAGAAAAGAATATGAATATTGAAAGAAATAACAAAAATGTCAGCACTTTAACAAACCAGGCCAACATTTTTGTCAACCCACCCAAACTAATTGATAAATAAAATAAATTAAAATATGTATTTCACAACTGGAATTGCAGGAGGGTGTCAAATGACAAAAAAAATGATTGAATAATATAATCTAACAGTATTGGTGTCTTTGTGTTTGGATGATAATCTCAATCTTACTTTGAAATGCTAATCTATAATATGACAATACTTCCAGAACCAGCAGTTCTTCACACTTCTCTGGACCCCGTACCTTAAGAAAAGGGGCGTTGGCCCAGTACTCCACCCCTTTGATGCCCTCTGACACCGTCCTCTCGGTCTCCAGGTAGTAGAGGTTGAACGTCTCTTTGCAGGAGCCCAGGACGCTGGGGATGGAGGCGCAGTCGCGTACGGTGAAGCGGATCTCCACGTAGATGCGTTGTGCCGCCCGCCGGTCGATGTAAGTCGTGAGGAGCCAGTTGTTCTGGCTGGGCTCAAACACGTTGCACACCTGGTACGTCCTGATGGTGTTGAGGTTCTCATCATAGCCGCTCACCTCCCCCCCCTGGGGAGCGTGTGTGTGTGTGTGTGTGTGTGTGTGTGTGTGTGTGTGTGTGTGTGTGTGTGTGTGTGAGGAAGGGGCAGGGGGTACAGATGAGAGGGAAGGAAGTAGGGGAAGAGGGGAGAGGAGAGGCCAAAATGATTAATGGGTTTACCAAGACCTGACACAAATTAAACTTTCTCTTTCCCTCCCTCCCATTTTGTCTCTCTCTCTCTTTTCCGACCTCCCCGTTCAACTCCCTCATTCGCTTTTTTTCTCTCCTCCACCTTGTTCTTTTCTGAAGAGGGACAACCATTCATCACAATTAGAGCCGCTCACCTCTCACACACACGCACGCACACGCACACACACACCATTGTAACTGGCCAGCAGCCAAGCCAGCGTTTAAAAAAAAAAAGAATGTGGGTGGAAGACCATATACTCAGACCATATATAAATTTTATTGTATTCTATTCTATTTGATTTTATTCTTTTGTACTAATTTGTCTCTTGCGGACTCTTGCTCCACGTCCCTGGTCTATTAGAATCCATTCTATACTGTAACGGTTAATTGGTGTCACCTTGCATCTGTAATTAAGGTTTTGACAGACTCCTTAATGGAGCACTGCAAAGTGTGTACTCAAACTGTTTTCCTCAAGGGTGCACACACCATGCATACACCTACACACACACACACACACACACACACACGCACACACAGTACACATTGTTCTTACTCCATTGGCAGGGAACGATATCCAGCCAAGCTCTGCTGTCGCTGTCCTTGTATCCATCACTGTCTCTGTCAGACAAAAACAGAGACACAGAGAGAGAGGTGAAGAGAGGGAGCTGCAGGAAGAGGACAGGCATGCATTTAATTAATAGTCAGCTCAGATGCCAACTTTAGTACTGCATAGTGATGCGTGTCATTCGTACTCATAAAATCCCACTTTACACTGTGTTCTGTAATGCTTCCCTCCCTCTCTTCTTTCTCCCCCACCCTGTCATTAAAGAGATAATAGTCACAAATACACCTAAAACAAATAAACAAACTCCTGGTTATGCTAAGTAGGCTACTGTCAAATGTAATAATGATACAACACAATGACAACGAAGATCATACAATGTAAGCATTTCCTGTGCACACATAAGACCATATCACATATGACAGTATGTAATGAAATGGTACAGTATGTTGTTCTCTAATAGTTTATAAATAAGATTGCAGTGATTGCTGCTGGCCTGCAAATCGTCCTGGGCGGTGCCACGCCCCGACGGTGCCTCTGCAAAATAGTATCAGTAGGGAGCCCGTTTCAGTGGAACACCTCCACGAAAATGTTGTGATTATTATTCTTTTTTAGATCTTTACAATCATTCGCCGAAAGAACAGAGCAGGCCTGCCTTAATCCAAATCTTCAAAACGATTTTTCAGCGTGCAGGTTGATAACTTGGAGGCTGTTGCCTTTCTTGCCTTCCTGAAGGCTTTACCCAGACACGGTTCACATAGTAAGCCAGTTGTTGGTATTGACATGCTATCAAACATGTAGGCTGACAGTTAGGATGCTGCAGAGTTATGGAAGACACTTTTCATTATATTGCTAGTAGTAGTGCAGACATTGGAGCAAGATTACATCTTAAAAAATGTGCATGAAATACTTCTTCTCCTGTAACTAAAAACTGTGAAAGAGCTCCTCTCGTGAAAATCACGTTTGTAACCATGTTAACAATGTCGATATGGTGTTTTTTATTTGTTAAGACATATCATGAGTGATATGAGCAGTCAACACTATGGCTGAGAATTTCTGCCTTGGTGTGCCAACAACAGTCTCAAAAATCCAGATTCAGACAGTCAGGTTTTATGACATCATATGTACCAAGGAACCAAACAAATCACTTGTGGCTGGGATATGCTATGGCATGTCCCAGCCACAAGTGACGAGTGTAACTATGGCAGCGGTGGCAGGCGTGGGCTTGAGGCCAGATCCAGGATTTCTTAAAGTCGAGCTGAAACGGAAGTTAGAGCGCCTTTAGTTTCCATACAGTGACGTATTTCCCAGTAAAACAGAATATTTGCGCGGGAATTCAAATCCTTCGTATTTGATTGGACCTCTGAAAAGAGGGCGGGGCTAGAGTTCAGCGCAGTACAGACTGGATATGGATTTTTATATCAAAAACGATTTTTATCGTTTTTGATATAAAAATGCAAATAAATGCACGTTTTGTCATTTTTTGGCGTACATTGTTAAATATGTGCACAACATGAGCAGAGATGTGATCATCTGCTCAAAATTCATCCAAATGTCTCGTTTAACACCTGCAGTTATTGTGTTCACTGTTTGTGTTAATTGTTCAGATTATCAGTTGTTCTGTTCTGTTATTGTTCTGCATTGAATAAAATATTAAATATAACGAACGGACAAAGCGGACGCAGGATACGTGAGGAAGCGCCACACGTTTGCGTACATGTAGTTAAAAGCAAATATATCTCCGGCTGTCGTCGGGGGTCGTCAGTTTACTCAACGAGATAAAAAGGGGTCCTTTAAGGAACCACTGATTTAAATCACAGGAGGCATTTCCATCTGATTTTAAAATCTCAGACATCTCGTGTGCAAAGTTAGTTATTTTATTTGAATTAATGTCGACATCACATCAGCATTACATCCATGTGGAGTCATGAGGAGCCTGCTAATATCATTCAGTGGATTAATGAGGAAAATCCATGTGCTCCTTTGGAGAAAATAACATGCTGTTCGAGGTTCCACAGGACGCGGGATCCACAGAGGACTTCTGTGGAAACTCTATAATTTACTGTCTTACGTTCTCTATGGGATCACGGGGCTATGTATAATTACATATATGCATATTTGATTCTGCATATGCATAGTGGGTATATATAGATATATATATGTAATTTTTCTGCAAAATGTGTGGGGTGTTGGAGGTCCTGTCTGTAAGTGATGCAGGTGTATTTATAAGTTGAATGGAAGATACACTGGTTTTATGTTGTGTTATGTTTGTTACACTGTCAATGTGAAAAATCAATAAACAGGTTTTAAAACAAAAACAAAAACAAAACAGCGCCTGTCATGTGATTAAAACGGCCGTACGTCATATTTCATATGATATCACACGAATCGTCCTTTACAGGACCTTGCCTGGTCAGTGGCTGGAATTAAATTAATTTTAATTATTATTTTTTTCTTGTGAAGTTAGCACCATGTCATGCTAGCACCCTGGAAATGAATGAATGTGTGTTTACAGTGGAATCTAGACACAAACTGTCAGAAAACAGGAGGAGGAGGAGGAGAGACTCCCTGCAGCTGGAGGTGAGCTGGGAACAAGAACACATTTTAGACGGCTTCATCTGCACATTTCCGTGAGATATACAAACCCGTCCACGCAGGAACACCGTGCAGCTCATTATTGGTCCTTTCTGTCCGCACACAGCCCCGTGACACAAGAAGCCACAGAGTCGCAGCAGAGTTCGTACTAACGTCTGATCCTGGAGGTCGTATTGATTTTACTGAATCACCTGTTAGAGCGAGTGCAGGTTTTGTTACTTTACACCCGCCTGACATTGATTTATGTGATGAATCACACATTCGCTCCTCACTTTCTTCCTGTAATGAATTTTATCAACGACAGAGTGACTGAAATGTTCGTCTTGTCTCCGATATCCAGCGGAGCTGAAAGGTTAAACGTTCGATACATTCTGGCTGTGCGGAGAGACGTACAGAGGATAATTATAGCTCTTCTGAACATGCTATTATTATGGGGTTTTTTTTCATGGTGAGTTTTCTTTTCTGCACCATCAGACTTTCCTTCTCTCTCACTTTCTGACAGGATGAACCTCAGACCATCCCTGTCTCTCTCTCCGTCTCTCTCCTCTCGTCTTTATTGTCTGCGGCCGTCACTCATCCCGCCATCCCATTATAACGTCTCACAAAGAGGGCGGCGAGCGAGCGAGCGAGCGGGCGAGCGAGCGAGTCACAGAGAATGGAGATAGAGATTGAAGAGGGACTGAAGTGTCCCATTTTAAAGAGCAGGTAAAGGTGTCTCGCTGCATGATAATCAGGTCGGAGAGGGTGAAGGCAGTTCATTACATCTGAGAGGAAGGGTGTGTGTGTGTGTGTGTGTGCGTGTGTGTGTGTGGGTGTGTGTGTGTGTGTGAGAGAGAGGGGGAACGTGTGCTATCTAAAGCCATTTGGTCTGTTATGAGACTGATTTTTTGATTGAAATATGATGTACCGTCATTAAAAAAGATCGTTATCATTTCAATTATGCACCATTTCATTTATTTTCTCTATTCTTTTCTAATTCTATGTGGATCGGTGCAATATTGTGCAATATGTTGTTTTGCACGAGTATGCACTTCTGTGTACACGTGGATCGTGTTTGTTTCTGTTGTTGTTTATCGATCCTCCTGTAAGACAGAGAAATGTGTGTAGCACTTAGAGTCTAAGACAAATGTCCCCATGGGGACAATAAAGTGTATGATATCGTATCGTATCGTATCGTATCGTAATTACGTTTTGGAAATCAAGCTGCCAGTTTGCCTGGAAACTATTTCAAAACCCAAACTTTCTATAAAACCAGGAATGTACAGGATACTCCAAACAATGTACGATGACGTGATGAAGAGCGACAAAGTCCACGAAGGAAAGACGGTTGGGGAAGTGGATGGTCAGACGAACACAGGACGTCTGCGTCCCGTGTGAAACCAAAAGTCAACTTTATTTTAACTTACGTAGGCTACTTAAGTTAACTTTCTGATCTAACGTTGTCCTTAACTATTAGCACAGCCACTGGAGGGCGCCGTCTACAAATAAAACATGGCAGGTAATAATCTGCTCCTCCTGGCTCATAATTATGTGAGTTATGTACGAATTACAATCCATTAATTTTCGTGGAATAACTACGAGCAGAGAATGTGAACATTCTGCTTATTTACATGCAAGTGGAGCGAATAACAGCGACGCTGTACAGAGTTACTCCAGCAGAGAGACAGATTGGAGCGTGATGCCCAGTTACACACACGCACACGCACACATGCACACGCGCACACACACGCACACATGCACACACACAAACACACACACACACACACACACACACACACACACACACACACGCGCACACACACGCACAACAACTAATTTCCCTTCTGCTTTTCTGACTGAGCAGAAACATAAAGATTGAACTCGGATAAATCAAAGTCTGGCAGGTCTTGTTCTGTGGCCTTCAGCATCCTGCAGCCTGGTTATTGTATTTTCTCCTTATAGAAAGAACACAGCGTATCTCGTCATGTTCTCACACTCATTCATGCACACAAACAATTTGACTTACTGCGATGAGATTCTCTATACTTTCCAAGAAAACATGCAGTTATAGAGCATAAGCTGTTCTGCGGATAGACAAGCTAGCTGTGTGTGTGTGTGTGTGTGTGTGTGTGTGTGCGTGTGTGTGGGGGGGTGTGTATGTGTGTGTGTGTGTGAGAGCGAGAGCTGTCAGAAATGATGTTTTTTCTGGATGTTTCTGGACTTCTACAAACATGTCTCATCTTCTGCTTGTGGCACTAAAGTCAGGAGATCTCAAAAGTCCATGAAGTGTCTGCACAGAATGTCCAGCCAATAGTTGTTTAGATATTTCAGTCTGCACCGACAAATACTGCCAACCGGAGACTTTTCACCTGGGAGACCACTGTTGAAACCAAAAGTCAACTTTGAGTTACGGAGGATCTTCCAGGTTGATGTTCCTAAATGTCCTAATTTCTGTATATAGGAGACAAAATACATAATAAATTAATAATAATCTACTGTAGGTAATCAGTCCCTCCAGATTTTGTGATTGTTGCAGGCAAAAATCCTTGATTATGCGGCGGCTTTTCTTTAAAAATGTGATGGAATATGCAGGTTTTTATGCAGTTTTATGCAGTGAAATTGCGGGAACTTGCAAAAACTGCAGGAGCTGGCAAAAAATGCAATTTGATGAAAAAGCAAAAAAAAGTGATTCCCTCAACCCCCTGTTGTAACTCGGCTGTAAAAGAGTCATTTCTAATGACTTCCTGTGATAAACAGACGACATCACAGAAAGTGCTGGAATATTTTACTTCTCATCTTGTTTTATTTTCAAAACTTAATAAACTTACAAAACATTGCAGCTGTTTTGATGTCGACGTCTCGGTGGAGTTGAGCTGTTTTGCTCGTTTCTTGGTCGCTGCTGCTTTAACATCCTCCAATGTTTCTCGGTGACAAAGTGTTCGTCCAGCGTGGATTTCCACCTGCGTTCCAACACACAGCTGCACGGAGCGCAGAACAGTTTGCCCCCACTTTCATGTCAGACATCAGGAAACTGCTCTGCTCTGTCTTGGTTGGTAAATGAGACTGATTTCTTATTCATCGCAGTGTTTTCTCTGAGCTTTCACGGTTTCGTTTATCTTCTCGTCACGTAATTACGTCACTTCATACCGTTCCCATGGCAACAGGGGGAAAATGGCTGCTCCCGTGTGAAGTAAACAT
>JAOVVB010233476.1:0-23840 GCA_028570985.1 Heterobranchus longifilis
GCAAAAGCACCACTTTAAATCTTGTGTTTACCAGAGATGTGCTCATACGTTTCTTGGAAATAAGTCATTCAGCATGACAAAAGCATAAAAATGATTAATCGATTAAAGAAATCTTAGTCGACTAAGACCAAAATGACCGATTAGTCGACTAAGAGGGGGCAGCCCTACTAAGCAGTGAAGCTGTCTTTTTTTTTTGGGGGGGGGGGCATTTTATTAACCTGATAGGCATCAGATGGTTTGTTTCGTAGTACCATCTGAGAAGCCGTCATTGGAAACTGTTTGGAAAAGGGTAGGCACAAACACCTGGCAGGTGATTGGACGAACCATCTGTCTATCAGACTCGTGCAGAAGTCGGTCAGGAGAAGTGCAGAAAAGCCTTCAGTGCCGGTGAGGGGAGAGAGAGAGATGGGAAAGGACATGCAGCAAGGGTCCGTAACCAAATGTGAGCTGGGGATTTTGCGGTTCATGGTCAGTGCTCCACTAACCCACAGGCCACTAGGGCACTACCCCAAATTAATTTTTATCCTGGTCGGTAGCAGGGCCGACCACGGACAAGCCGTGACTGTGTCCTCCCTTCTTTGGCAGCTAAACTCATGCGTCTATGCTGGAGACTGTTTTTCTCTCTGTGTTCAGCTCTCAGTATTTTTGTAGTTTCTATCTGAATCTCTGTGATTTGGAGTTTAGTTTCACTCCTGTGTTCGTGTTTGGACTTTCAGATGTCTGCCTTGTTATTTAACTCTTTACTGATTGCTTTCAGCCATATTGATTCTGCGTTAAGTTAATGCAAACTCAATCTTTCCTGCTGTTGCTGCTTCACATTAAAAGCTTTCCACTGGCAAAGCTTTTATTTTAAAGATGTTGCAGGAAGTGCAATGTTTCCACTAAGGCCATCATAACAAAGGGAGGGAGAGTAAAAGAAAGTTAGAGGGGAGAGAAAAAAATGAGGGGGGAGAACTGTAAAGAGTGAGGGATGGAGTAAGAAGGATGATATTTCATCCACGATTAATGAGTTGATAAAGTGCTGCTTTAGTTTGGGAGCAGCAGAATTAGGTCTTCAATCTGATATCCAACAGGCTCATTTTTAAGGATTAAGATAACACTAACTTACTGCCTTCTACAGCAGTAAGAGTGGTTTGACAAGATGGATACACGTAGCTCCATGTATGACGCCTCACCAGTGAAATTACACCAGAGACCTTGAACTAAGTTTTTGCTTTCCCTCACAGAGTAACAGCAGTTTAAGTGAAACAAATGAGAATCTGAAACAGCCGGTAAAGATCTCGCTTTTGAGTGTGCAACATGCAGCACATGATATATCATGTGTTTGTCAGCTAGTCAGTGACTGTTGGTATGTTTGAAATTCAGTTAATTTTCTTTTGCAAAACGTGCCAGATAAAGAGGTTAAACCCTGTTGGTTGTTTAGTTTACAAGACCAAAAAAAATACAGATAAATGCTCTATTCTTTGTTTGCATCAGGTCTAAAGTATTGTCTGCCGATTCAGGCTAAATACTCCACCTTTCGTGTCTGCCCATGTTGGGAGCATGAGACATCCTGCGCTGGGAGTTTGGGGATCCCATCAGGTGGGTCTTGCCCTTCAGCAGGTGCTTGTACTTTGGATTGTGTCGCAGCCAGCAGAGCAGGGCCTCGCACGCATCATTTCGCATACCGGTGTTGGTCAGGCTCACTGCCAGAGCCATGAGGGCTGGGAGGTTGTTTGGGTGGAGCTCCAAACACCTGGATGGAGACAGGACCCGGGCATGGGAGAGAAGAGATGGCGTAAGGTGTGCACTTCAAAGGAAAATCTAGATTTGACAGGCATTAATTGGGACAGGCCAAAGCAAGGGAACATCAGGCGGAGGCTAATGATTTCTGGGTCAGGATGGATGAGCTGCACATCTCCTGCTCTGCATCTCCTGCAGAGGACACGGTTTGCATGCTGCCCTCAGCAGCAGGGTTAGGTGATTTGCATAAGTTTTGCATCTAGGAAAAAAAAAATGCTTTCGGTGAGTGTTCCAGAGCTAGACATGGAAAGTGTGTTTGTAGTGCTGAAGTTATATCACTGGTTATATCATTTGTACAACTGCCACTAAGATCTACGCTGGCTTTTGTAATTGAAATGGGGAGAAGAACAGCACCGTGCTGGATGAACAACTTGGATTAACTGCAGGAGAAGCCAAAACAAGATTTAGCTTTCATCAAAATAATTTCCAAGACAGATTTGCTACAGTTGATGTGCCAACTTCCTTAAAACCCTCATAATCTCAGTCAAAACAAATTATTTCAGTCCTCCACTGACTGCAGTGTGCTGTAGGTGAGGATTACATAAACTTTGGTTAAGGCCACTCAAATCCACAGTACACTTTGTGTGTGTACTTTTGTGCAAAATGTTTAGTGTCCCATGTGTACAAGGTTTAAAAATGGAAAGATAAATGAATCCATATTTTTCTCAAGTCCAGACAGCCATGTTATCCAGGGACAGTCCCAGATTTGGCAGATTTGTTTGTGTACAGGCTGCTGCCCATTAAATAACATATCAGTCACAGTTTACCCACAGCACTTCAGAAAATGTTTCAGTTTTTTGTAGAGAGCAAAAAAAAAGTGAAAGCAAAAGTTATTTGCATAAAACATAGACATTAGCCAAGTGAAATGATTTCTTTTCAATATGTTTTTTTTTGTCTGTATGGCAATATTTAATAAAGTGGTAAAAAAAAGCCTGAGTAGAGCAGGATAAAATGGTGCTTGCCATCTGAAGTGTTGCCAGTGTAGCAACAGACAGGACTAATGCCAGTTAAACATCTAATCTCACTTCGTACCCAAACAGCCCCTCACAGATGGAGCTATTACATAATAAACAAACTCAAATGTATACTGTGCAAACTATCTGAGATCTGAATAGCATTTCAGAATATGCATGAGTCTATTGGATTAAATGAGATTCTTGCAGAAACTGAAAAATAAATGATTCTCATCCTTTGTAATCCCATTTATGCAGAACAGCAATTAAATGTGTATTTATTTATTTATATTAGTGTTATTTCTATTTCACAGAATGGACCAGCTATGTCGCACTTAAAAAAAAAAAACACCGGAAGGGTACTTTTTTCTGAATGGCTGTCTCCTTTGTTCTCAGTTGACTTTTCAGTCTTCACACTCTCAGGTGCAATTTCCGGCTTCAGCCAGCAGTGTTATGAATGAAAGTGGGTCACCTCCCATTGAGGACTTATACCTGGCTCTGTGCAATCACCATCCATGTGGGGTGTCTCTATTTTAGGAATAAAAATCACAGAATGTTTCCTTCCAATTGCCAGTTGGTAAAGTAAACCCGCTGAAGTAAAATGGTGATGCCGTTCTGCTCGGGACTATAAATATAACAAATCTTTACATCATAATTTGGAGTTGCTGAATAGACTTCTGCCAAAAAGTTAGTTTAAACTTCTCGGGCAAATTTCATACGATGGGCTGCATCTTTAAACATTTCCGCAGAGTGCCACTTGTGCAAACATATGGTGTCTACAAGCAATAACAGCTGACAGCTCCACCAAGTCTGAGAGTGATTTTTAGATTTTTAAATGGGAATTTGATGTAGTTGTTTTTCCTTACCTCTGGAGGGAGACGATTGCAGCCTGCTCATTCTCATTTTCAGCCTGCGTGGTCCCCAATACTTGCCAAGCCTGCAGGGAAACAAAATACAGGTAACAGTGAACAGCAGGAGGGGAACCTGGACTCCATCACTGCCGGTATTCTCAAGGTGCTGAAACACAGTTACAGTGGCTCAGCATCGTCTGTCTGGCACAATGAGTGTGATGATGGCAGTGTTTCAGACACATCAACACAGAGGAGCTACTGTGCATTTAAACATTCAGAACTCCATCAAATGTAAAACTTTCATAAGGTCAAACAAGGGAGCATGCAATTAAGATTAAAAATTGTGTGTGTAAAAAAAGTGTTTAGCTAGGAGGGTTGTCCTTAGATACACTCAGATTACATCATCTGAGCAATACAAATCCATGTATTATTCAATGAAGCTATCAGAGATGACTTACTGACATACTGCTCTTTGACAAAAAGTGAAGTGATAATTTAGGTGAGGACTCCTCATATAGGCTAGGGGAGGGCCAGGGACTGTTAATGGATAATGGATTTATCATTTGAGTCATTTTTACACTGAAAATATTTTGGTTTTGGATGAACTATTGTGAAATTCTGGGCCAATACCGATCTTTAAAATCACAATTTGGCCAATGTTGATAACGATGTTTTGTTGTTGGGGTTGTTGTTTTTGTTGTTATTTAAGAAATCTTCATTATAATAACTGAAAAACTTTAAAGCCAAACAAATTCAATCATACAACTTTATGAAACAACCTTTAATATAACCTTCCTGTCCAGACAGTGGCTTATTCTCCGAATTATTCTCCGAAGCAGCATCTGCTAGCTACTGTACTGCCAGCCAGCTTTCAGGGTTTTGTCTAGTGCAAGATGGTGACGTTAAGTCTGGATTAGCAGGGAACGTTCCTCAGCAGTGTGCATATGGATCCTGCAAGTCTCACAGCAGTCCAACAGTTGTTTGGTAGCAGCGGGGATATGGAGATGATTACGCTGTCGGATGTCCGATAGCATGTCGGACGTGTTTCCATTCACATAACGTTAATTACTCTACAGCGGTGGAGCAACGGTGACATCGTCCTTCTTACACAACTCCCTCTGGTACTGTTATAACTAAACAGGAACCTACAGGTTTGTCTTCCAACTCCGACATTTCATTTTCTCTCCAGTGAGACTGACTCGGACGTGCTAGCTTGTTGTGCTAACCTCTGTACATGTTGCTAATGGCGCTACAGGGAGTCATCGTGACTAAGTGTTAGCTCAAAATAAAACAGTATATTGCCTTTTCCTGTATATGTTTGTCGTTCACGTGAAACAGACGTGTGGTGTCTGACTCATTGGGACCGGTGAGCTTTTAATGTCCTCTTCATTCATAAAACTCAGCCGACACATTAATGTGAGAAAGTGAATGTAGCTCTCACATGTGCATTGTATAGTCCTTTCTGTTGTCTCCCTGATATTTCAGAACTATTATTCCAGAAATGTGCTGTTATTTCCTTTGGAATTTCTCTCTCTGGAGGGCCGAAAGCTTGACAGGCCTAGCAACAGTAACCAAGGAGGGCGGGTCAATTTTATTTATATTTTGCTTCTGGAGAGTCACTGTAAATAAGGACTGCTCTTATTTAGATGCAAAGATTTGTACATTAGCAGGATTGTAACACAGCATGGAAGTGAAAGCAATGCTCTGTTCATTTAAATTGTGTCCCTAAAATCAATGAATGATCGTGATAAATAATCGTGATCTCAATATTGATAAAAAATAATCGTGATTATCATTTTGTGAAGCCTGAAACATAACTCAAATGATCATCAAAATAGTTGCTGATTAATTTTCTGTCAATTGCCTAATAGATAAATCAACTAAATGTTTGAGTTTCTGCTCAGTAAATGTTGAATGTGACTGTGAGAGGCGCAGTGGTTGATCTTTGTGCCAATGTTGGTCCTCAGCAGGGACATGCAAATGGAAAGTACCCTTGATCAGCACAAGAGGGCAGACAATGATATAACCTACCTCAAATCCAAAATACGAGATTATGAGATTACTCCTCTGTATTTGTGTCTGTAAGGGCACACTTAATAACCTGTTCTAAGGCTAATCTCTGTAGATGCTTTTTTGTTCCACCCTTTGAAATGAGGGTCGAAATTATTTCTGAATGATTCAGAGGTCTTCACAGTGGGGCAATAAGCCACTAAGCGCCCTAGGAGGAATTTTGGAATCGTATTAGTTCCATACACCGCGGGATAATCCTCTCCTCGGAATAACTGGCACATTTCTGTATATTCCAGGGGATTCCGAAAGTACTTTGTATGAAGGCTTTGCTCTTTCAGCCTGCAAAGAGGTCACTTCTTTAAGAAACGGGGAGAATACAAAAAGGAGAAAAAATCTGCGGAGCTATTATTCAGCTCACTGGGCAAATGGAAATTCTCATCAAGAGTATGAACAAGTTGAGTATTTTTGCTACAGTAAACAACTCTTTTAGCAAGAAAAAAAAAAAAAATCCTTTGCCCTCTACTGGCAATCAGCGTCTTGCCTGTGGGTGCTGCCTACTAAATCTGCTTCACACAGCCCGTGTGGTCAGTGAGGCATTCTTCCTCTCGAGCTTCTCTCAACATGAGGTGGAGTTATCGGGGCTGGATTTAGCCATAAGTTTGTGCTGAAAACCCAAATGCTCCACTCGGGTTGACCGGTGCCGTTTTATTGGCCATCTGTGCTGTAAATGTGCTTCCATCACCCAGTTGTAAATATGAATGTCTCCACGGCTGACTTGCCTGGTTAAATAAGGAAAAAAATACAGTGTGTTTGTGTGTGTGTGTGTGTGTGTGTGTGTGTGTGTGTGTGTGTGTGTTAAATGAATTCACCTCTGAATCTTGAGGGTCCTGCAAGACAGCTCCTTCCAGCATAAGCACAGCGTTTTGCAAGTCTCCCTCTCGAGACTTCTTTAGTCCCTCTTCAAATGCGTTAGGCAAGTCTTTATAAGGATTATCTGTGTGGAAGTAGTAACCCTGTCAGCAAAAAAAAAAGAAAAAAAGAAAGAAAAGAAATAGGGACAGTGGCAATGTCAGTTTCTCTCTCTTCCATATTCAAATCCAAACCAGGGCAACTGTCCTGTGCAGTTGTATGTTTAAGCAAAGCTCCAGCAGCAGGAATTGATCTTTTCTGCTTCGCATCAAACCTGGGCTGAGCTCCCCGGGGTGTGTCTGTTCTCTTTAAATGTTAAACTTTGCATTTTCAAACTGTGATTACCCTGGTGTGTGTTGTTGACTGCCTCTGAGTGACTTTGAAACAGCTTTTTTTTTTATAAGAACTAGGCTAATTCTGCGCTGGGATCAATCAGAAAACCCAGAGGTCTGATCTTGTGTGATTTACTTATATAAGAAGGTCAGGTGATGTGTAAAAAAACAAAAACCTGCAAAGTATACTGCTCAACCATATGCTCTGCCCTCTGAGACCCACAAACATTACTTTATGGTGATTCTAAACTGTACATAGTGTAGAATATAGGCTGTGTTACATCCTATTCCAAAGTGTTCTGTATTAATTTGGGGATGAAATAGTACTTGACATAAATCTGATCATTCAATACATTTAAAGTAAAAAGTAACCAGTTTGACAAAGTGATGTTGTTACTGAAGGATTTAAATTCCCTGGTAAACTTTAAAACTGTACAAAGCAGGTCTGCACCTTTTGGGCTCTGAATGACAGAAAGCGCTCATGTTTATAAGCCAGAAAGCTCTATATATATCAAAGACTACAACAGCAGCTTCTGTTTTCAGCTTGTGTTTTACTTTTAGGTTTAAAATGTTCACTTCCTGTGAATAGAGAAGTGTCCAAACCCAACAACAGGGTTAAAAGAATAGTTTGACTGTTGGGGAGACACTTTTTTTTAATTAGGCGACAAGATCGATACCACCCTCATGTCACTTCATGCATTAAGTATGAAGCTATAGATCCTGAGATGATTCAGATTCAGAAAACTTCGTCTGTCGTGACAGAAAATCGTCTTAGACGTGGCTCAACATACAGTAAGAAACAAAACTCAGACAATATACATACAGTAAAACAGAATAAAATACCTAGCACAAATAATTTAGACAGAATAAAGATGTCATGATACTACTGTGTGCAAAGTGGCATAGTGCTTACATCGTGTGTAAGAGTTCATTATTGCTTCATCACCAGTGGGAATAAAGGAGTTTCATCTTATCTTAGCATAAAGACTGGAAATAGAGGGGAAACGATTACCAATCTCAGCTATCTCCACAATCAAAACCACCTACCAACACCACTTAAGCATATCTCATTTATTTAATCCATATGTAAATGCGGTGAAATTCTTTTTAAATCTCTGTTTGTGTATGGATTAAACAAATAAAGACAGAACGTGCTCATTTGTGAGCTTTATCGGTGTTGGTAAACATATATTTGAACTTTGGACAGTCAGGCTGTTTCCCCCTGCTTCCAGTCGTTAATGCTAAGCTAAGCTAATCACTTCCTGGCTCAAGCTTTATGCCTAACACACAGACATGAGAGATGAGAGATCTTCTCATCTAACTCTGAAAGAAAGCAAAGTGTTTTTCCCAAAATGTTGAACTATTCCTTTAATTTGGGGGAAACGGGCAAATTGAGGGAGCGATTGCATGCACTTTGGGAGTTAAGGCTGATTCAGGTGTATTTTTTACATAAAATCTATACAGTAAACATACTTTCTTATCATTTTTTTATCATTTTTCAAATGCTGGGTAACTCATTTTACAGTATAACTCTAGATAGGCATGCATTATTTAAAGTTTATTCTACCGAGGCTGTCAGTACTGCATATCTCTACATCAGTGTCATCAAGGCACATTTCTGTATGCTGATTGTAACATTGTAATGATAGTGACCTTCTCATGTGGAGAGACAGAGGAGGGAATCTGCGCCTGCTCGTTTTCCGTCAGCCAGTTCCGCCGAGCGAGCTCTTCCCACTCTGCCTGCATCTTATCCCAGAACTCGGTGTCTGACTAAAGACGTCAGAGAGAGAGAGAGAGAGAGAGAGAGAGAGAGAGAGAGTGGGGCACAGTGGGAGGAAGGAGGGTGGATAGATGAGGGAGGGGGAGAAGGAGGGAATGACTGATTAGTGCACAGTAGAACAACAGCTCCTGTAATTTCCCATCATCCTACTGTTGGAAATGTCACGTCAGTCCGGCTCACTGGCTGTAATGTATGGACCTTCACACTGATGACTCATCACATTTGCAAGTCAAGTCAGAGCTTAAAGGAATTATCCGCGCTTTCAATGCAAACAAATGGGTGGCCCCGCCACGAAAAATCAATGCACAAGATTAGAACTTGCTTTTACTTTCAAGTCGATTGACAGGTCTTTTTTAAATCCAAATAAATGAATACTTAACACACAGTAACTACATCTAAAGTATTCCTGTTTTATGATGAGGTCAAAGGTGAATTTACATCAATAATGTTTGTAAGTACAGCTGGAAAAATAGCCTGGTATTTTCATATATTATTACTTAAGAAAGTCTGCAAGACAAAACTTTTTAATCATGCATGCCAATAGATTTCACATCTATGTAGTCAAAAATGTTAGATTGGGGCTTTAACCTCTCTATTAGTTTGACATTTTTGAACTGATCAAATGTTTGTTTGTTGGCATTTCAGTTAGCTGACCGAATCCTTGAAGGTTATCGTGGCTGAATCAGTTGAATATGCCAATCCACCTCTTGGAATTGATTTTCATTTTCTATCCGACAGGAAACCAAAGCCTGTCGAATGAACCCATTCGACAAAAGAAGATTATTATTCATTAATTATTTAATTTAGTCACCTACCAGCATGATTTGAATGTATCTCAATCTAAATATTTTGGTACACAACCTTTATTTTCTTAGCCTGCAATTATAAATTAAATAAATTAAATAAATTAAATAAATTAAATAAATTAAATAAATTAAATAAATTCAAATATGATATATTTGTGTAATGGGATGTAACCACATCCTTCCAATGAATAACAAAGACAAACACTTGCAAAGAAACATATAGCTTTTAACACTTGATGAAAAAAAAAAGGTGTTTAAATAATATGCTAATACTGCATCATGATCAATAAAGATGAAAGACGATAAAGAGAAGAAGTCAATAAATCAACATAAGAGATTATGCTAAAAAGAAAACAATGCACATTTCCAACATGAAACTGCCAGAAATTGTTTTGCACTTCAGCAATCAACTGTTGTAATCACGGTATTGTTGTTTGGCTGATGAGCTTGCCTCATATCTTAACTTAAGAACACTGAAGAAATTGTTAATTTGTACTTTGCCTCAAACCCAGCATTCAATTGGGTTTAAGTGAGGGTTGTGTGTGTCATTTGTTCAACTAATCAGCTTAGCTGATGAAGGCCCGAAATCCAGATCAGACCAGACGAGTGGTTTGGAAAAAATGCAGTCAAAAGGCAAGGCAGGGTGAAGAGCAACTCGAGGAAATATAATCATTAGTCAATTTTTCTCTTGTGTTTGATTGTTATTTGTGATGGTGCAGGATAACTCTAATTTTAACATGCAAACTTGGATTAAAGGTTAATGTGGATTCCACAACCATGTGAAAAGTATGATGACACTGACATGCCAAATGTTTTCCTATCTTTGAACTAATTTTCACTCATTGTATGAAACGTTAAAATCACTGTATAGTTTTGAAAATACATCAAGGATCACTGTGTAGGTGCTCTTTTTTAGTTAATTTAGTCTAACCAGACTTATCTCCACTGCTCTGCTGGGGGGAAAGTCTAGATTCAATGTACTTTCACTCCTGGATAGTGAAAAAAACTCCCTGGCCTGTTTGTATTTCTTTAAACCAATCACAATCGTCCTGGGTGCGACACGCTCCGCATACAGCGACGGTGCCTCTGCAAAATAGTGTCGGAAGGGAACCCGTTTCGGTGGAACACCTCCATGAAAATGTTGTGAACATATTCTTTGTAGGTCTTTACAATCATTCACTGAAAGAACAGAGCAGGCCTGCCTTATTACACGATCCACATCTTTAAAACCTGTCATTTCAGCGTGTCGGTTTATAGCTCGGAGGTTTGTTTTTGCTGTAGCGGAGGGACTTTGAAAGGAACACGGACTTCCTGTTTCCAGGCGCCGGGCAGATTTCCCGGAGGCTTTATCCCCGCACTGTTCCCATAGTAAGCCAGACTATAGTTCATTTAATCATGAAACATGAAATGCACTTTCATTGTTTTGCTGATGACACCCCACTTAACTTCTCACTCAAGACAAATGAATACATCAATTTTCATCTTTGCATATTTTTAATAGTATTAACCATTTGACATTAAGTATTGAAAAAGAAATAAATAATAAATATCAATTTATATTTCTTTAATATTGATAAAACTCCTTGTTGTTTTGTTTCCCGACAGATTTATCCTGTTGGTCCTCAAAAACTGAAAGAGCCTGATGAGTTTTGAAAGAGATGTTAAAAACCTGTTCAGCCATGGTTTTCCATCTCAGGAGTACTGCTAAAATTAGAACCATCATGAATTTTAGTGATACGGAGAGGATTATGCGAGCCTTTATCTTCTCCTCTCACTTTGACTTGTGCAACACTCTGTTTAGCTGCCTCAGCCAAGAGGAGTTGAAACAGCTTCAGTGAGTTCAAAAAGCTGCATCAAGGGATTTCACTGTGAAACAGGACCACACAGTATCTGTCCTGTTTTACCATCTTCTCATTGCACACCTGTTTATTTTAGAGCTGATTTAAAGGTCCCTGTGGTGATTCTTCCACAGTAGATTATTTAATTATTTTTTTTCTATGAACAGAAATATTTATAACTTTTAATTTTTATAGAATGTAATGAAACTTTTAAGAAGACGTTGTAGAATTACATATTCTGACATGTGGTGCACACCAGAATTATGGTGCATAGGAAGAAATGTGTTTTTTAGTCATGCCAGTGGCGTGGCTGTAGGGACAGCAATGTCGGTCGGTTGCTGAAATATCACAACACTTATTTGATGGATTTCCATTACATTTTGTATAGATTCATGATCCCCAGAGAATGAATCCTAGAAACTTTGGTGGTCCCTTGGCTTTTGACATTTTTGGCTTTTAGTGAAATGTATCAACAACTATTGGAAAGTTGGCCATACCATTTGATAGACATTCATGTTTCCCTCAGATAGAATTGTAATAACTCCTGACTTTTCATCTAGCGCCACCATCAGGTCATAATTTTGATTCGTTTAATATTTTATCTTATGACCAAACACCTGTAAATCTAATGAAATTCCCATCAGCCTCAGCTGTACTTTGTGGTATTTATTATTAGCAAATGTTACCATGCCAACATTTGAAACTAAGATGTTGAACATTGTGAACATTATACCTTCTAAACATCAGTATGTAAGCATGTTAGCAGTGCTGTGCGAACTACAGCCTCATAGAGCTGCTACCATGGCTGTAAACTCTTTAATCCTAAATTCCTTTTCTTTACTCGGAGTCTCTTTACAGCCATCTGAAGGCAGCAGGTATCTGTTTATCTGCCGTCTCTAATTAGAGTGATGTTGCGCACTGTCAAGCCACAATTACGCACAGACCACAGAAACCTCAGTGCTTATGTGCACATCAAACGTGTCGTTATAATAAATTACTCTACAGTTCCTGCTGCAGTGTAAATAAACAGGTGTTTTAGATACTGACAAATTGGGAACAGTTCACATAGTTCCATGAAAAATTGTAGATCAATTAAAACTGCTTATACCTCCCTCAGGACCATCCATTCCTCCCAGTCCTCCCCCAGTGTCCCCATCCAAAACACAGCGTAACCGAGGGGAACGGCTGTACACATCATCTTCTTTTCAAAGTGTAGTGGCAATCAACAACAAAAAAAAAAGTGCCACTTGGGGAATTAATTTGGGGAAATCATTTCCAATGAGTGGTGGTGCAAAAAAGGAGGGCGGCCATGGAATATGCGTTTGACAATTTATTTACATGAACTCAAAAAACACTGACACAGCCGGGTGCACTTACTGATATAAAACGAGCTTGTTACTTTTACTGATATAACATGACAAAACCCAGCACAGACGCACACACGATACGGTTGAAAACCTGTGTGGCTTCCTGCTTTTCTTAATTCCCCCAGCTGATCACCTGCGACTTCCCTTGGTAAACTACCTGGCCGTGATTGTGTTGTGCCCTCGGGTGCGCAGGTGACGTAGCGACCGCAGTATTTACGTAACTAACCACAATATCTGACGAATCAAAATTGGCTCCAACACAAAGAGTCTGGCCAAAGTGATGCCTGGAGCTCTGCATTTTTTTAATTACAATACAGATGCGTGGCTGTGATGAGCAACATGATGTGACAGAGGTTATTCAGGTTAAATTGTATAGTGGTGTTTCCAGGAAACAAAAGACTGCTATTTTAAAATCCTAATTAATTTGTCGATCAGCAGGATCACATTTATGTCGCAATATGAAGATTAAGCAGGGAACTGTTTCGTTCCCAGATTGTCAGCAATTATTTTTGTGTGAAACAGTAAAATGTAACTGAATTTAACTGTAATTCTCAAAATACAACATGCCAAAGTATACTGCTTTCATTTCAGTCATCATTACTACGGCCACTAGAGGACAGCGCCTGACAATAACAATAACCCTAAATATGGGTCGTAATAAGCTGTTTGTACAAACAACCTATGATGTTGTTTTCCGGGGGGAGGACAGTCTCTTGCCTATTGTATGGATCATTGTGAT
Organism: Heterobranchus longifilis; assembly: GCA_028570985.1. NCBI lineage: Eukaryota > Metazoa > Chordata > Actinopteri > Siluriformes > Clariidae > Heterobranchus > Heterobranchus longifilis. Next base: position 13,368 of record JAOVVB010233476.1, read on the forward strand.
GGAAAAAAGAGTCATGCACTATTACGCATGGAACACATGATAACTAGAGGAACTTCAAACCTGCCCAACAACAATAAGCTTCTCTGAGGAAAACTCTCCACGGGATTTTCAAACTGTCGTTGCGTTCAGACGGGGAGAGCCCTGTGTTTAAACAGGATGAAAGTAGTCAATGTGGTTGGCCATGGTTGTCACAGCCTTTAACACGCCTGTAATGTATTCTTTCTGATCCCATCCTGTACTCAAGTGCGCCCCAGGTGCTAGGTGAGCCCAGCCATGAAATTACCAAAAGTGTGCTTGGCACGCTCCTGACGCACTGGGCAGGGTGCACTTGACTCACATCCACTGGGTTCACGGAAATGGAGCCCTTAGTCTATAAAAACAATGTGGTTAATGTTCTGCATGTGTTTCAGTCCACTTTGATTTTCAACCCCAAGCAGATGCTTGTTTATTGCTTGATCATGTCGTTAAAAAATTACAACAGACTGCAGTTGCAATGCAAATTCTGACCTCCAGGGTGATGCTATTGTGACAAGGTATCACATGACGTTTTTTTTCCACGACTGTATAAAAGAAGTGGACGTAGCCACTGTGACATCACCCATTGGTTTGTGGACTACCGTTTTGAAGCCTCAAGTTTGGCATTTTGTCCATTGCCACAAGGTAGCCACGTCTTGAAGCATACCCTGCTTTATCGTCTATTTTGTATAAAATGAACATCATGCTGTATTGAAGAAGACGAGAAACTAGCGATTGAGACCATAAACTCATTCGGAAAATGTTTACTGAGGTAATAAATCAAGTGAGAAGTAGGGTAATTTTCATTTACTTCTACAATCTGACTTCTTTTTGTAACCAGTGGAGTCGCCCCCTGCTGGCCATTAGAAAGAATGCAGGTTTAAGGAATTTCTGCATTGGCTTCACTTTTCCTGGAGGTTGCTGCTTGTTTTTTTCTGATTATTTACGGCCCCAGAAAAACTGCTAGAAGTGCACATACACAGCAGTACATTTCTGTAATAGTTCAGAGTGGAATATTTGCGGAGTTATCTTGGGATGGAGTTTGAGGTATTGGATGCACAGCAGCATGACTTGTTGAGGGATACAACTTCTTTTTCTGTCCTCTTCCTTTCTATCTATTGCAGTAAAAATGTACACACAGTTCTTTGTGAGCTGTGCCTTTGCTCCTATAGCATACAGCATCGCCACTACACATGCAGTTCGCGTCATGCCTGCTTTCCATGTGAGTTTTCTTCCAGCTGGCTGAGTCAATGATTCTTGGCTGTCTTCCTGTCAGAGGCAGGGCAAAGCGGGAAGAATAATGCCAAACAGAGCAGAACAGCCTCCTGTGACTTAGAGTATTGAGTCCTCTTTAGCCAGAAATTCATCAGTACATGACAGCACTGTGTACAGTAAATGTGTGTGTAGTGGCACCATAGAGGGGTGCAGGGTCACAAAAATCTGTGAGTGTGTTTGTGTGTGTGTGTGTGTGTGTGTGTCAAAGGTCTTCTCATCTCCACATCTTAGAGGCTTGTGATTGACATGGAGATCATGTAGTGTGGCCCCTGATGGTGAGAGATGGCGGGTAATTGCAGGCTGCTGACTCTCAGACAAATTGCCTGAAGGTGAGTGTCCGCTGTCGGCTCTGTCAGGAAGTGCACAATCGGAGTTCCTGACGTGGAGGAAATGCATGGAGTGAGGCAGTGGTCGAGCTGGAAAAGTCATAAATGTTGTAAGAATTTTCAGCTGGAACTTGGATTTAGATGTTTACATGTAGAAACAGTGTTGGTTCTCCACTGAAGCCTCATTAAAAGTTCACACTTTACTTATTTATTTAGATGCATATGTGATGCAAGTGGCTTTAATTGGTTTTGGTGGTAAAATTTTGCTTATGTTTCATTTATTTACTTGCAGGCCAACACTCATGAATATTGTGAAAATGATGTCTTGGCAAGACTTTTCAATATGCATATGATCTTATAGTTGTAATTTTTCCTCTTGGGTGGCGCTAAATCACGGCTGCAGCAAAGGGACTTGGAGAACGAGAACACAAAGGGGATGGACTTCCTGTCTCCGGGGGTTTCTTCCCGGAGACAGGAAGCAAGGCTTTATCCAGGCACTGTTCACGCTGTACGCCAGGCTATACTAGAAAACGTAAAAGTACATTTGTATTTTTACCTATGTATCCAAATCTTTTTAGAATCTTAGTATTTTGTAGATTATTCTAAATAAATTATATTATTGGGTAATTGTATTCATAAATATTATATTCTTTATAATCTATCAAAGAAAAACATTTGTGTTCAGATTAGAGCTGGTATACTACCTCATTGTATTGAAACTGATTGGTTTGCAGCTTTGGAAGAAGAACGTTGAATCTTTTCACTGTTTTATCGAGGAGAAATAGAAAATGATTTTTTATGGCCCTTTATACTGCAGTATGTGTCATCTTTTGTATACTTCTGTATAGGATACAAGTGCGTGGGTGGATATGGATGATGTTTGAAAAGACGACCTTCAAACTGACAGTTTAGTAAACGCATGTTAAGGAAGAAAAACGCGTATCGGTAAAGGGTTTATGATTAAATGTCAAATGGACTGCATAAGTGTGCCTGTCATTCATCCATTCACACACATCCATACAACGATAGTGGCAGAGCTGCCATGCAAGGCGCTGGCCAACCATCAGGAGGAGCCGGGGATCGAACCTTGTGATTAAAGGACGACCCGCTCTACCTCGTCAGCCATCCGGCTCCATTACTATTGTTGTTGCTTTTTATTATTAGATTGATTCGTGACCAGACCAGCTGGACGCTGTTCTCTGTTGTACTGTAAATATTGATGTATTGTGATGGTATCTTATAATCCCATGAGGGATGGGCCATGAAATGGCAGCACACTTAAATTAATTCCTGCACAAGCAGCATTTTAAACTACTTTATATACAGTTAGTTTAACCTGTATCATTAGAAAAGCTGTTGAGTAAATGTGCCCTTGAGATGTAGTGAAGTGAAAGTATAAAGTAACATAAAATGGAAACATCCAAGTAAAGTACAAGGGCTGCACAATTAATCAAATATTAATCGTGATCACGATTTTGGCTTCGCACAACTAAATAAACATGATGGACTGTGATTAATGCGTGCTCCGCTCATAGAAAACTCTGCTGCGTATCAAATCGAGCGCTTCCTAAATTAACAGTTTTGGCTTCATTTTTGGGGAGCTGTCATTAGTGATGAGAGGACCGGTTCCTTTAAGTAACCCTGTCCGTGTCGTTCACCCGCCACTAGCGAGCCGACTCATGAACGACTCCTTTGGGTACAGCACTGTACAATTTTATTTTATTTAAATGTGAGAGTGCTATAACATATTTTGCCCCTAAAATCAATGAGTAATCATGATCTCAATATTGATCAAATTATCATTATGTCCATAATCATGCAGTGCCTAGTACAGTACTTGAGTAAATGTAGATAGTTAGTTTCCACCACTGTTCCTTTGTAATGGATGTGTATGGATGTCATGTGACCAACTGTTTAAACTGTCAGCCCTGCGCTGCTCCTGGCCTCTTGCAATCTTCAGCTTTATGCTCATGTGAATGGTTCTCATGCTACAGCCATTATGCTTGTTTACACAATATAGGCTACATTTTTGTTTTCATTATTTCTCGCCATGTTGTGGGCCTGTATTTGCACTGTGCCTTAGTCCATCATCTCGTTATTTGCATCTCATAGACAGTCAGTTGTTTGCGTTGGGAAATCCCATCTGGTGTGTAACTTGTCCGCCCCCTAATTGCCCTCCGGGCAACAACAAATTGCTCGCTGTATTGAAACGGAGTAAATATACGGACGTGTTTTTAATTTCCAAGAAAGCTAGTCATATTTCTTAATAATGCTGTGAAGGACGCTTTTTACACTGGCATTGTCAGTTTAATTATGTGGAACAAGACAAAGATACAGCGAGGCAATTTATATCCTGTGTATCACTGGAGCGAACCCATAGCTGCGACTGTAATTTCAGCAGCTCTGATGAAGTGTTACGTGAAATGGATAGAATCCAGAGTGCCTCTTGCCGCCAAATATGTCACCACTGTTTGGAAATGAGCTGGGGGTTGGAGGTGGGGAAATCATTAGTTACTTCATGAATACATTATGTTGACAACGTATACAATCATGGCAGAGGTTACACATACCCTCGGCTGGTGGTGTCACCTACTTTTAGAAAAGTTGAATTTATATTTTGCCTCTAGATTCCAATTAGTGTTTCTTAGTGAGCTGGACTGGGGTAATAAATAAAGGGGGGAAAAATAAATGTACACTGCCAGAAAGGTAATTTGTAGAACATGATAATTCATGCTAGGTCAGCAAAAACACAGAAACCTGTACCACCAAAACAAAAAGTGGTACAAAACAATTATAGCGGACTATATTTCACAAACATAGTTAATTGAACCCTACTAGGAAAACAAAATCATAATGGATTGCAAAACACAGCTGTACAGAGCTTTTGCTCTAAGAATAGACATGTTAAGAACGAATTAATGATCATGATTAACAGCATTCAGAAGAGCTGTTTGGTGTCAGTTCACCCATATAAAGCAACACATTCAGTTGCAAACAATATTTAACCTGCAACATTAATCTTTTTCCTGTGTTCTCTTGAATTTGGATATTACACAAATACAGATCATAACCATGTCTCAATATAGCCTATACAAATCACTAGACCATTTTGCACATGAATAAAAGTATAAAGGGAAATGTAGGCCTATAGGCTTTGAAGCTTTTGGCAACCATCAAATACGCTATTTCAGGCAAGTAAAGTGACTAATTTTTCATGATCCGCTTACTCAGTGTGTGCACTGCTGAAATGAATATTGTTAAGTCCCCATAAATTAAAGCAGCTCCCTTTTGTTGAATTGGTAAATTGTTAGCGATGTTTGAATTTCCATTAATTTGTTGCTTTTGCAGGATTTTAGATTCCTGGAGTGACTGCTTTACTGCCAAAATCAGATACTGTAGTGAGATGTTCAGAATTTCTTTTTTTAATCTTAAGTATGTGTGTGTGAGTACTTCTCAAGTGTACTCTAACCTTATCTGTTTACGTCAGTTTGAGTTGTCTTAACTTGAGACTTGAGACTTGAGACCTTTGGAGGAAACCAAGCACAGGAAAATAGTTTAGTTATCCACTTTGCCTAGGGGGCTTACATTACAAAAAGTATCATTATTTACCAGTGACACGGTGCAGCCTCCAAAAAAAGCTCTCCTCATCTCTAGAGCAAGGCTGGCCTTTTAATGTTAATGAGCCACCCACTGCTCTGCTGCGTAGGCCAAGTCCTTGGTCAGCGAGACAAAAATAGGAAGCTGGAGTCCCGATAATGTCACTCAGAGAAGAATACAATACATTTCAGTGGACAAAGTGCTACCAATGCATTTTGGCAGACAATGATATTACATACTATATGGGTGTCTGTGATAACAACACATCGAGCTACTTTGGCCAGGGCATTAATGCAGTCAACTGTGAATTTATGACATATGAACAGTGTTCTGATGTGTGTTGTTGCTTCCTAGGGGTGTCATGATTCTCTAAATCCGGTGACTTCAGGGAGGCACGACTGGAGGATTTTCCAGTTCTGTTGTTTCATCTCTGGCAGTGGCCATGGTGTCTGGAAAAGTGCAGCTGCAGGCTACTGGTAAGCTAAGTTATGTTATGTCTTTAGCTGCATGCTAACGTTACCGGTAAACTACGCTGTGTCTATTAAGTGTTGTTTTTTCTTCTGACTCGCGCAAGTAGATGGGGGTGGAGAGAAAAAAAAAACAACTTCTGTTTTTGATTTTGATGGTCGAAATTGAAAGCTCATTTCGATCTATTTTCGATTCAGAATCGAAATCGTGACAGAAAGAAACCAAACCAATGAGAAAATGCTACAAGTTCACCAACCCATCCACTCAGTCAGACCAGAGAAAACAAACTATGTGTTTGAAAACTCCCTGAGACTCTGATCTTGGTGCAGTTGTTTTGTCTGCAGTTCGAATGACAGCATGCAAACACACCCTAAAACAAGAGTCTTTCATATATTCTGTCCACAACACACTTGACACAACACTGTAAAAGGACGAGGTATAGCTTTTGTCTGCATAGTTTTACTTTATGTATTTTGTGGACAGTTCTTGTACAATACCCCCCACCCCCCCTTCATATGCACCTCTGACCAAATTAATTTCCTCTCTGGGATAATAAAGTTAAAACATTTTAATTTTGACTTGCTGGGTTTTTGGCAGATGCTTCGTGCACCCTCATTCTTATGTTGGCAGCTCGACTGGAAAAGTTTGGAGTTTCTTGGTTTGCTTGAGGAGACACTGATGGAAGTTGTTGAAAGAGGTGAAAGCATTACTCATTTACTTTCCCCATTCACATTTACCCTGTGGATTAAAACCACTGACCTTTTGATCACAAGCCTTGATCTCTAACTTCTAGGCAACTGCCTCTGCAATCTCTCACTAAACCAGAACTGTCTCAGACCAATATCCTGCAAGATAAAAGTGAACCTGTTTTAATCAAACAGGAGGCCACACAGTCACCTTCATCTCATCTTTATTGCCACAATGGGAGCGCGTTGTCATGCCTCACAGCCAAAACACTGTTCCCTGAAGTCACGTTCAACCCTGCAGCTGTTCCAGTGTTTCTCTATTTAATACAATTATTACATTGTCATCAGCTTAGAGTAATTGACGGTATCCTCATGTGACATGGACAGTCACTTCCCTACTAAGATATCTCTTTATCAGCCTCTTTGTAAATTAATTCAAAGCCAAGGATTTTTTTTTTTTACACATAAACACACAGTTTCTCATCAGTGCCAACTTTGTAAAATGGATATTTAGGAGCCTAATTCCTTGTCTACTCCCTCTGTGGGTCCTAATTTTCTTACATTCGGCTACTTCGTCTAATTGAATGAATTGTCAGAAAGGCGGTGTTCTGATTTAATGTTCTCTCTGCCATCTGAGCCGTCTCTACCTCCATGTCTTTATAAGTATGAAAGAGCATGCATATGCACAGCTACTTAAATGGAAATTATCTGATTGTGGGCTTTGACATTGGCAGTTGAAGCCAAAATGGCCGACCACTTGCACTCAGGCTGCTCGATCGAAGCTGTGAGATACTGTTACCGATCGATGCTCCATGCTCAGACACTTGTCCAGGAGCATCTCAGAGTCTCATCACTTACCTGTCCTCCGGCAGACGCTTGTACTCATACTGTGCAATTATTTTGGAGGATGCCGCTCACAGCTTATACAAGATGTGACATCATTGCTAACTTTTGGACGGGATCCCCAAGCGGGTGGTCCACTCTTCTGCAGCTGCTCCTCTCACTTTCTCACTGTCTTCCTGTCCCTGCTCTATTATTTATTGACCATCACACATAGCTCAGTGTGCAACAGTCTATTGTAGCCCCAGTAAAGCTGAATTAACTCAGTAGTGCAGGATTCACTCGCATGTTCTGGAAAAGGAGATGTCCATTGCGTGGTAGAGTGGTTTTATTGCAAGTAAAAAAAAAACTTCCCGGGTTATCTAAACTCCTGTAGAGTACAGACACTCTGCTCTTTTAGTTGCTCAGGTAGCCGTTGTTAGGCCAGTATGATGTAACTTTTCAAAAAAATATCTTCAGCTGAAAGAAAACTGTTGCAAAATAGGAAAAGTGTGGATGAAAATGAATTTCTGTCCACGCAAATATTCTTTTACTGGGAAATACATCACGTCAACTTCCATTTCAGCCCGACTTTAATGTACAATAACATCAAAGAAGGAAAGGTGATGAAAGCTTATTCTTTCTCAAAGATGTAGGAGGTTTTCAAGTAATTTTCCATGTTGTCATTAAGGCGAACTCTATCACATCCCTGATAGCACGAGGACGTCAGGCATACTTCACAACTCAACACATGGAATGTGTCAGTGCACAGTCCTACGAAGAATTCAGCCATATCTAATTACTGTAACTTCGCCACCCCCTGTGGTATCTGATATGTCTGGCCGTAAAATGACTGACCTATTTACCATCCTATTGTTAACCAGTCGTGAATATTTCTCTGGGTCAAACACCCTGTGAACTTGAGTGTGTGCGAATTTAGCATGGACTATTAAACTGTCAGCCACCACCACAGGGGCGAGTACATTGCCTAAAGCACAATGGTGATCATTTGACAAGGAGAGAAAAGGACTGAAGGAGTCAAATGGAAATCAGCTCCACATGACTTCAGGTAGATGTATTCAAACTGCAGGAACAATTATGAGGCTACATGGGCAATGATATTGGAAATGTGATACTGAAAAAAAGGCTTCTTGGCTCAAAGTTCACAGAATTCTCACTTTATTGCATCTCTTTATTTAAATATTTCTAAGATCACTCAAAAGATTTTTTTTTCCCTTTCTCAAAAAGTTGGTGACTAATGGCAGGGTTGGAGTTTCTACTGAGGAAAAGATGTGTTCTTTACTAAATAAGATTATGAAAAAGATATGCTGTATCACCAATTTCTTACTATAAACATTTTACGATCAACATTCTCATTTTATCTGTCCTGGGTGGTCAAAGGTCTGGTTAGCACCAATTCACTGCAGCATCGACAGTCCTGGATGCTTCTCATTGAAGAGTTTAGGGAAGCGGCTGTGCGCTGCTCTTTACTGGTGGTGGGGACATTAACCGGATGTACACTTGCCAAACCAACCAGTAAGTCCTCATTCTTGAAGTCTTTTCCATTGTAAAAGTTATACATAATATTCTCTCATAAAGCATAAATGTTGATTTTGTGTAGCTTATCCATGTTCGTTTTCAAGTGTGGCCAGAATGGGCTCCCTGCTTCCCCTTGTGGCAGATGAGGAAAAATAACTCCCACTACAGCAGCAGCAGCTCTCAGCAACCAGACTGTTCTCATTCCCAATTCGTCAAATACCGACGCTTTGTCACAGCCCCTCGGCGTCCGATACCGACACACAAGGCAACGTTTAGCGTCCATATGAGACGCACCAGGCTTTCAACTAACTCCTATGTAAAACCATCCGCAGAAATATTAGATGCTCAGAGCAAGTGCTCCGGAAGTCAGGTGACGTAGTATTAAAATCAAGAAAGTCAGTTTAGGGTGGGAAGGGTGGTGGATGGGTCAAGCAAACACAGGACTTTGTTCATGTCCTGCGTGAAACCAAAAGACAACGTTGACGACGCAATTTTCGTAGGCTACGCAAGTTAATTTACGTAACAAACAGATTAATTTGAACCCAAACATGATCTTTTCCCTGAACCTAAAGAGATACTTTGCCGATTTTAAACCAGCTCTGTGTTGTGGCAGTGTGAGCAATGTGTGTAGATGAACTGTGTTTAGCTTCCCTCCATGGTCGCAATGCACAGAAGTGAAGGTCTGCAGAAATCCACCAAATGACGCAAAACTTTAGATGGCTTCATAGATGAGGGCTCAGGGGTTAGGCAGACAAATCTGCAAATAGGGCTGAAGTCAGCGTAATCTATAGAAGAACAATTTTTGAGCTGCTCGGGATTCAGTATCTTGCTGCTTTGATCCCAAACATCTGTTTTAACCGCATCTAGTTCCTATTAGACACAGATGATTCCAAAAAAACCCAGACAAAGCTGACAAGGACAGGGCACCGAGGAGACAAAGTTCTGCTGTTTAATAATGAAGAAACAACTTTGCTGTTAAGACTTATTAAAAGTCAGCGGTGGAGATGGCTCTCTGTTAACAGGTGACAGATGTGAGGTGTATTAAGCAGCACTCTGCTTACCTCAACAGCAGCCTTGGCTCGCTCAAACTCCTCCTCCAGGGACTGATGTCTGGACAGGAGGGCGCTACCCCACCGCTGCTCCTTGCTTAGGCGAGCCTGTCACACACACATACACACACACGTTTCATAATATATACATATATGCACAAACAAAATCCATTAAACATACTGTACACACACTCACATTCACACAACACATCGCAAGCAGACACACGCTCACACACATCACGCACGCGCGCGCTCGCGCTCGCGCACACACACACACACGCAATCAGCCAGAGGGAGAGACAGGCAGAGAGAGTGTGCAGGGTCAGCCGTCTCTGCTTTCTCAGGGACGAGTAAATATCCCTGCCTCGACAAAGCCTCTGACATGCTTAGGAAGGCCAGCAGAATCACTACTGTCAGCATCTCACCCCACCCCTCATCTGAATGCCATGCTACTCATCCAGCCTCTAGCAATTTCACCCCCCCAACCCCCCCACCCTCTCCCTTTCCCGTGCACCTGCACATGCAATATCTGAAATATGCTGATAGCCTCTCAGTTACAACCTTGCATATAAAGCCTTGATGTGCTGTGAAAATTAAAAATCGACCAATTACACGCATGTGGTTTTGCGTCATGAGAGTGCGGTGTAGTTTACATGATTCCACATTACACCGACACATATAACTATGAGGGGGGAATGA
>JAOVVB010233477.1:0-10150 GCA_028570985.1 Heterobranchus longifilis
AAAACGACTTGGTATGGTTATTAAAAAAAAAACACGGGGATTGGCATTAAAATGGTATATTCACGTGATACACATGTACTCGAACTCTCCTGGGTGAAAGTCCTGCGTGTGTTCGAGCCGCCGAGCCAGAGCGTGTCTTTGTGTCTTTTAAACATGGGCCGCATGTCTCACAATTACGTGGCATATGTACGAATTGCAGTGCTTTTACTTTTCGTAGTAATACTACGAACAGGGAGTTGATCAGATCTGAGACATTGTGCCAAATGGTAAAGTCGTAATATAACATAGCATTAGGAATCGCATAAAATGTTATTTTTGTAAGCAAAGACTAGTCAAACAGTGGAGTGACTATTAAAGGCATTCAAGCGTCCTGCCTCAATTATTTATTGCATGCCAAAAAAAACTGTTTATATTAAGTCCGTGACAAGAGTGTTTTAAATTAAAGATTGATGTGTTGAAATAACCAACAATTAATGATTTACATTTACTATCATTTAAAAGCAGTGCTGGGCTTGTTACTAAAATATAAATGATGATGACATACTCACTACTCATTTTAAAGACTTCTCACTTTATATCTTATTTAATATAATATGATCATCGTTATTCCTTCTGTGGTGTTGCACCGTACAAGGCAAAACGACTTTCAATTGATTTTGATCTGTAGGTTTTCAATATGTTTGCTTTACGCAAATTTTTGACAACATATGATGTTAACAGACATTGACAATTAGCCTGAAATGAAAACGGCTGAGCAATCACAAATCTTTTCTTCGGGGCGAACTGCTCAATAAACCGGTTGGTCCAGCCAAAAATCTATATAAGAAATATGGGAGAAGTTGATTTTATCCTCCTCTAGCACCGACTGCATCAAAGCCAACTGCGTTACTGAAAACATAATGAAACATTGATTGCGTTCTCCAATGGTATGGCCTTTCAAAAATGTCAAGTCACAAAGGTGTTTCATTTTGACTCGAACAGAAAGACACTTCTGACAGCTTTCATAAAATTCCAAACAGGTCGATCCCTCACACAGCGTTTCTCCCACCATGCCACAGACCACCAGGGACGTTTAAATTAAAAAAAAAAGGACGACTGCAGAGTCGAGTGCATATACAATTCTGTTAAATAGCTGCATGTGTTTTATGCTGGTCACTTATTTCATAAAGACGTATGTTATTCTGCTCTGTAAAAGAAGAGTAATTACTGTATTAAATTACTGAGAAGCATGTTGACAACAGTTTGTATTTTACTGAAGTGGGCAGTAAAGTCAGATGTCCCTCCTACGCAGCTCTGCTGCTGTTTCTTCTGCAAATCACAGAATCGTATTTCCACTACACAAGAAATACCCTGGTCCCCCCCCCATCAAAGACAGACTATAAAACAGAGAGAGTGTAGTGTCACGACTCAGGAGACCCATGCTCTTTTTGGGTTTTGTAATTTATCCGATACAATTATTGTGATGAAAGTATGAAGATTTGCTGAAGAAAAACAACCTGCATCATCAGTCCTCCTCGTTGCAATTATCAGCGTATTTGAGGAGCAGGACGTCGCAGTAATTAGTGAGACGTCTTGTCTAACTGTGGATGGGGCCCTTGAGCAAGGCACTGATTCCCTACCCACTCTGACGCCAGATGAAATGGGGGTAAGAGAGAGCATAATAATTCATTAAGTATGGCTATTGCAGATGGAAGCCACTAAGAGACAAATGTAGATGATCACAAAATGAATAACACAACAATTTGTTAAGTCATTTCATGTGGTATCACAACATTTTTTTTTGCTTTTCAAGTGTCATTTTACACCATGAATTTGCTGCGGGCTTTCAACTGTAAACCCAGCTGAATCGATATTACACACTGCTCCAGAAGTGAGGAGACGTAGTATAAAGACCGAAGAAGTCTCCCCAGGTGGGAGGGGAGGTGGGTGGGTCCAACAAACACAGGACTTTGACCCAGGACACTGATGTTCATGTCCCATGTGCAGAGTTATTTTAACTTAACTGTTAATTTTGGTTATTTACACTGATTAATGTTCTGCATTGCACTGTTTAGCTTAGCATGCTGCTTGGCTAATCCAAGGAGCATCAGTAAGAGCGGAGCCATCAGCACCAAGCATAACTGTATTTTAATTTGTTGCAATAAATAGTTAAACCTATGATAAGAGTTTTCCTGACTTAGCATAACTTATGTACATATGTTAATTTATGTAACAAACCCAAACGACAGTTTTCCCTAAACGTACCACCACTTTTGTTGCCTAAACATAAGTTTAGTTTGAATTAACAAAACTGTGACTGCAGTAAAGCGTCATAGTTTGGCGTGTAAAAGTGGCACCAAGGCGTCCTGAAAGCGTCCGTATGCGACGAGTTTCGAATGAGAACGGGCCGTTAAATGACACGTGAAAAGCTTAAAATGCGTTATATGATAAGACACATGAAACACGGCGACACGTGACGTGGTATTTATTTGCTTTCCCATCTGATCACGTTGAGATGACTGTCAATAAAAGTCAATCAGACTGTTAAAGAGCGTCGGTGGTTAATGGTGCGGCACATGAGCTGGTGTGATGAAAGTGGAAGTAAATGGAACAAGCCACTCCACTGAGGAACAGGTGTACGCACAGCACCCTGCTTAATATTTGATGCTGAAGGGAGGACTTTGAAGTTTGTCCACGAGGGAGTTACTGTGGGAGGGAGGCTGACTTTCATATCATTTCGTGAAGACAAAAGTATATTCTCTTTTCTGCTAGACTTAGTAAACAGACTGCTTTCCTCTGGCCTTATAGCAATTATGGCACTAAGGGGCAAACGATAAGATCCTCTCGACAAATTAGATTTTTCCAGTCCAGAGTTTGTACAGAGTTTTCCCAGGGGCATTATATTGTTGGTAACAGAGGGCCAGCAGTATCAGTAATTATAATAATGGTCCTGGCATAGAAGGCACACACTGATGTGAAAATGGATCTCTGGCTTGTGTCTGCATGTCTTAGTAAGACTGGCCGAAGCACAGCTGCAGAGCGCACAGCCTTAATAATATAGCAGCCTGATCAGGCATGCAGGACCAACTGGTGAATGACATTTACCTCCCTGTGCATTGAATATTATTTGTCTATTTTTATCACGCACAAATCAGCCAAAAACCTACAGCCGCAGCTCTCGAGCAGGGATGTTCCCAACGTGTGGAAACAAACTCTGTGACACGTAGTATATTACTTGTGTTTTCTAGCAGGCACTACATAACCGTGGCTTCATTTCTTCCCAGCTGCTGTTGCCTCGCTTTCGTGATTCCTCCACCTCTGATTAACTGGATTCACAGCGGCTACAGTATGTGCTGCTATGCATCCCAATGCGGGGGCTCATGCCTTCGAAGAAATAGGTGTGTGAAGTTGCAGTCTTTGGAGGACTCAAGGGCTGCTCCTCCTCCTCAAGTGCATATACTTCAAAATTTCTCATCTCCAGCCTCACAGACATCACAACTAATGGTGCTTAGGCAGTTCTCCTCAACTTATAATGTTGGAAATACACAGGTGAGAGCAAATACGGTGGTAAATGCCAGTGATAAAGTTCTATGATAACTGAGTTCATTAAAAGTTGTAACATAGCAGTTTAAGGTATAATGATGGGCATTTGGAAAATATTTTACCAGGTTAAAGGCAGGAGTGTGGGAAGGATTGTTATACCCTGTGCAGTGGCCAACAACGATGCTAACAACAAATACAAAAACCTTGTCAAAAGGCAAAGAAACAGCAAGCATTTTCCAGCCAGCCGCTGTCTCTGCCATGTTACATTTGATCCAAAGGGGCATTGAGCTAGTCAACAAAGTTGGGTAATCATTTTCTGGAGGTTTAAATTTCTGACTCCAAGGATAAAAGATGTTAGTAAATTTGAGGATAACAGGATGGTTAAGAGGTGGATGGTGTTTAATGATGCTCACCTGTTTAATTATGCATAAACAAAACAGAGCAAGTGTCAGAGGAATGAATGGGTGACAACAGATATCAGATGGAACATTTTGTGAGTTCTACTTGATGTCGGTCAGAAATAAAGGGTTTTATTTATCAAACATGCTTAACTGCACACACACACACCTCTAGTTACTTAAACGCCCCAGAGCTTTGAGAGTAATAGGAAACAGGAAGGTAGGGCTGCACAATCTATCGTTTTTTTATCATCATTGCAATAAACTTGCGCAATAAACACATTGCGAAAGACTGCGACATATCGCGAAAAACACTCATTTTTTGAGTTAGTAGAAAGAGAGTATCGGTAGAAAACTGCTCTTTAAAATGTAGCTATCATTCATTTTTTATAATGGTGCCTTTTGTGTTCAATGTTCAATGTATTCAATAAATTGTCAGAAATAACTTCTATAAGGTTGTTTTTTTTTAATTCAGCAAGCAATGTGTTGTATTTTAGCAGTATACTGAAAGCAGCAGAAAGGCAGAACTGATATGACTATCACAAGTAATATCGTTATCGCAATATTAAACAACGTTATCGCACATGGCATATTTTCCTAATATCGTGCATCCCTGCATGAAGGCATGATCATTATAGGAAACACGTTTTTAGTCGTGCATATACTGGAGAACATTTCTAATAAATAAGAAAAACATAGACGTGAAAAGGAAAGCAAGTTATTGTTCCCTCTTCTCACTCAGGAAAGTGGCCAGAAACACAAATTAAACATGCTGTTACAAATGCTTTCAAGCCTTTTCAAAACTGGCATCAACCAAAAATCACTCCTCCAACTAGTGCAGAATGCAGCAGTTAGGCTTCTCGCTGGTTTTAACAGACGACATCACATCACAGCGATCCTGGCTTCTCTCCACTGCCTCCCTGTTCATTTATTCATTCATTCACACTTGCTTTTATGTGATGTTGTCTCTTTATTTATTTATTTATTTATTTATTTATTTCATTTTATCTTTTTATTTATTTTATTTTATTCATTTATTAATTTTCTTTTCTTTTTTTTTTTAAATTGCATTTTTTTTGCTTCCTTTTCCTATCCTTTTTTCCTGAAACATTTTGGGGTTTTTTTTTGTCTCTGTCGAGGTTTCTCTTGTTACCTACATTTTGTCCTGCTCTTGTTTGTCCTGACTGTTTAGCTCTCTGTTGTTATTTTGCTTGCTGTACATCCTGTTTTTGCTTTGTCTGTCAAAGCACTTTGTAAACTCTGTTTCTAAAGATGCTATATAAAGAAAGTTATCATTATTACATTGCATATTCAGACTACTTCTGACAGTCTACTTGAGAAACCATTTAAAAAATCTCAGTTATAATCCGATAACATTTGATTGTTTGATTAGTGCCAGGCTACCACACTGCTTAAAACCACCCTGAATAAACCATATAAAATTCAAGCTGATTACACATATGGACTGGCTGATTAGAAAATCCCACATTCATCCAGAAACAGCCCACTGAGACCCTCCGAATCAGCCTGCTGCTGATTGACGTTCCATCATCATTTATAGATGGAGACCTCGAAAAATGTCCTCGTACAAATATTCAAAGAAATCTATTTGTGAGCGACGGTGGGCGGTTAAATCAGAAGGCCAGCCTTTGAAGGATGCTGTGAGGCATAAACAGTGGCATCTTTATGTTAGGGGGAGTCGTAAATCTTAGAATGAGAGAGCAGGAGACTGAGAGAGAGAGAGAGAGAGAGAGAGAGAGAGAGAGAGACACACTATGTGTGTTTGTGAGTGTGAGTGAGAAGTAAATCTCACAGCTTCAGACACAGAAAGTGAGAGCCTGTGTGTGTGAGCTTGCGCATGCAAAAGAATGAAAAGTAAATGAGCATATTGGCCTGTGTCCGGTATTGATTGGATCTAATGTGTGCTCCCTATTGATTCCCTCTAATGCGGCCGACGTGGCCTTTGCTGGTAACGACAAATTGTGGGAAAATTTGAATTTATTCAGGGACCACTTCTTTTGTAATGGCATCACATCTGGTGCACCTTTCTGTCTTCAAGACTGTAGCACAGCGTGGAAGAATCAGCAGGCGGGTGACACACACACACGCACACGCACACATGCACACGCACGCACACGCAGTCCTTGTATCAACAAATATCCCTGTTTCTCATCGCTCAGTGCCCAACAGAGGGCATGCATAAAACATGATTTGGATTAGAAAATGTCACGCTGGATGTAACAGTGTCCCAGTGTCCCAGTGAGGCAACCAGATGGACTGCTTCAATACACCAAAGTTCCTCTGCATCCTCCGCTCCACAGCACGGCTGTGTCTGTGTCTGTACAGTGTACAGTGTACAGTGTACAGTGTACAGTGTGCAGTGTACAGTGTGCTACTGCCACCTAACTGCCACGTGATCATTAGAGAAGATAACAATTAGGGCTGGCCGATATTGTTCCTACAGGGAACCAAAGGGATGACGTTAAAGTAAAGGAAGTTAGCGTCACCATGGGTTCCCTCGTCAAAAAGCCTAGATGGGATTTTTGCATTGGATTTTGGATCATTGCCCAGCTCTCGTAGAAGGAGAATTATACGCACATCACGTAGGTGCAAGGCATATCAAAAACTATCAATAGAAAAGGTAACGACTGCACACTTACTCTATTAAGCCACACAAAACTTTAATGACAACGTTTCGATCGGGAGGATCTTCGTCAGGTCAGAATTGGTCAGGCCATACTGCCCAGCCCTAAGCCATGTACAAATATAAGATAGCATGAAAGCCCAAGACCTAAAATAGACAGCTGCCTTGGGAAATATAAAACGATGAATACATTAACTGTATGTGAATAGAAAATATCTTTGACTTGCTGAAGAAAAGCCTCAGTCCAACCTGTTGTGAGCGGTCAGTGTTGTAGAGGGAGGAAAACTTCAAATTCTTTGCTGAATAATGTAAATGACTATATTGCATCCTGGATACATTTCTGCTATGTGTTACCGCCATTCTGAAAAGTTGAATCTTAGACAGTAGCTTAATCTGATCTAAGGTCTAAACATAAGAAATTTAATTCAGAACTAATTTCTTCCCTTTAAACTGTTTCAAAGATACACTCCAGATTTGATGATATTATAGATTCTACTAATATTTCATAAAACAAGTCAAATGTCTTGAAATCTGTGACAGAAAAAGCCAAAAACTGTTGTGACTGACAAAAAAATAAAAAGGTGGTTGTTATAGCTGAAGCTCAGCAACAGAAATAGACACACATTAAAAAAGTTATTTGCTAAACATTACATAAACACAGCGTTAATAACACCCAGAGATCTGAATCAATCCCTCAGTGTGACAACCTGAACAAAGACTTTATGTCTTGAGCTTTGCTAAATTGTTGTTTATGGCAGAGTTTCCATTTGGAAACCACTTGTTTCCACGGGCAACAGACAAAGATGCGCAGCTTAGTATAATAAGAGGCACAAAACCCAGTGTGGACTCATGAGTCATCTCCAGCATTTTCCCTCTATATATACAGATGTGTTTACATTTCTAGACAGCCAAATTATGCCCTAAACTCGCAATGTAATTTTCCAGTTGTTAAAGATGCATTCCGTGATTTTTTTTCCCCAGTTATTAAGTGTACTCTGTGGTTTTGTAATAGAGTTATAGTATCCTTGAATCAAACTTTCCTCAGTGGGGAACTGTGAAATCTAGCATTTGGTTTTTATTAATCTACATTGTTTCTAACATTATTTGGAGTGAATACTGTGTTAAATATTGTCATTTACATTGAAGAATTTGAAGTTTTCCTCCCTCCACAACACTGACCGCTCACGACAGGTAGGACTGAGGCTATTTTATAGATATTTTATATTCACATGCAGTTAATGTATTCATCGTTTTATATTTCCCAAGGCAGCTGTCTATTTTAGGTCTTGGGCTTTCATGCTTATATTTGTACATGGCACAGGTTTATAGTATTCTTAAGATTAAAGTAAGTACTACTTTTATAAAACTGTATGTAAACACAGTTTTACACTCCTTGGCTCACGATATACATATTTATAGGATCTTACAAAACTGTCACAGTCCTTTCTTATACAATGAATTGTGTGGGCATTAACAGACCATGAAGAGAGAAAAAAAAAATCAAAGCATAATTTGTGCTTTCAGAGGTTAATGACCCGTCTGTGGTTCAAACAGAGAATAAAAACTACATGCAGACTGACGCACACACACACACCGTACTTCACACCCTGCTGACAGAAAGACAGCGGAGAGGCAGAGATGTTAAATGAGAGTGTCGTCTTGTCAGGTGCTGTACAGTGTGCGAGTGCTGCATCTATCTTTAGAGGATTATATGCGTGTGACTCACTGTTTCTAAGCGGTTTCTGATCTGTCCTCTTTGTGTTTTAACTTTAATTCTCTAATTAGTTAGTTAGTTGCAGTTCTCACAGCCTTCACCTTCATAGTTTGGAAACCTCTCGGTAATTACGAACCATGAGTCAGATGAGCAAATTACTGTACAGGTTCCCAAATGTTTTCAGTTCAAGACCCAAAACAGAAATTTGGTGTCTCCCCAGTACCCAAACTTTTAAAGATTCATCATGAATTTTGTCTACATTTATAAGCTAGCCTACTGATAAAGAATACAACAAACCATGAATTTAAAATTATAAAAGTTATTATGAAAGTAAATCACAGCCATAATTCAATTTGCTGAATGTACAAAATTGGAGCAAAATGAATGCTCTTCTATTTTAATTACAGCATTGTTATCCATTTTACTCTGTCGCTCTGTCTCTGACCTAACAAAAACAGGTCTGCGACCCATTTTGGGTCTCGACCCAAACTTTGGGAAAGACTGCTGTAGATGAAAACAAGAAATTGTGAACCCTAGGATGCCGAAAATCACATTTTTAAAAAGGGCCGACACTGTTACAGCTTGTTGTAATGAAGTCATGTTTAAGTGAAATACCTTTCCATGAAAAAGATAAGATCACTATGTAGTTCTGACTCAGAGAGCAGTGCTAATGACAGTGTTTAATTCCATGGACACGAGCAGCGCTGTGGTGTGAATGTGTGCAGCCCTTGCATCCTAACTCAGCATCTTTGCGAGGAGGAGGCGGCGGCGGTGGCTGATGTCTTTCTCTGTATGTCACGCTGCCTCCTCTGACACACGCTCCTCTGCCGGTTCACTCCCGTGACCATGGCAACAGCGGAGACTAATTATCATTTAAAAGCTCACCGGTTAACCATAATAATCTGCTTCAAGAAAATACACACATGCACAAACACAAGCCAATTACCATCTTGCCAGTTGCCATAGCTGAGATTAATCAACATCTGGCTGCAGCGTGCAGCAGCATCAGTGTGGTGCTGCAGTAAGTGGAAGTGTTTTTTTTCTCCACCAGCAGGGGGACTCAGTGAACGGTGACAGAAATGTGTAGTGATCACTCTTGGGCACATGGAGGTGCTGTACAATAGCACAAGGTTTGCATTTCCGGCTTTACAAACCCCTCCACTGTCAGCGTCACACTTTCTGTGAGGGAGGGGAATTCACATTTACTGCAAAAGCATTTTCTACAAGAGCTAACAGCACACTGGTATGGAACAGTGGTTGCTGAGCACAGCGTGCCACTCCCATTCATATTTGTCTTGTTAGTGCATGCTGCAAATATGGGTACTGATTTTAATATTTTTTACTTTATTATTATTATTATTATTATTATTCAGTGGGTTATATTTTCTATCTTATGTCATGCATGCTATTTCATCTTACTTTTATCTTATTTTTTACTATCAAATGTGTTTTATTTTCCATCTTATTTTACATTAACTATGGCATTATTACTATCTATCCCTGTTTTTTATCTTCATTGATTCTATGTCTGCTTTCCATTATTGTAAAGCACATTGTGCTGCATTTCTTGTATGAAAGCTGCATGCTATACAAATAAAGTGTATTCTTCTTCTTATTATTATTATTATTATATTAGTGTTGTAAATGGTTAGTATCTTAAAGACCTCCTAAAGACATTATAAAGTATGTCAAAAATACTCAAATGCTAACTCAACACACAGCCAATCACATGACAGAAAAAACTTTATGCTGAAAAGTGGAATTATTGTTGAAAAGATTGTGTTGTGAGACACACAAAATGACATTTTGAAACAAAAACCTACTGGAATAAAATTTAAAAAATGACCTGCATGTACAGTAATAATCTGTTAC
>JAOVVB010233478.1:0-10150 GCA_028570985.1 Heterobranchus longifilis
CCTTTACAATGAAGATCTGTAAAGTTATTTGGATTTTTACAACATTATTGTTGAAATACACAGTCCTGAAAAAAGGGTGTTTCTTTTTTTGCTGAGTATACTATCTGTTAGCTAACATGCGGCACTATGGGAATTATATTATCTTGGCAGCCCCTATAGCTAACAATAACAAAAGCATATACTGATTTACACTTTCTAAAAAGCTCGTTTTTTTTTTTAGGATGTTGTGCTTTTAAATGTTTTGATGTGCTCAGGATTAAGTAATTAATGTACTATAATAAATATACTCCTCAGTCAGACATCTGGAATAAGTTTTAGCATGTAATGATCACAGTGTTGGTTATCCCGTTCTGGTTTAAGATGAACTATTTTAGCCATCTCTAACTACATTCATGTTGTACACTGAGCCACCTGACCCGAACTCTAGGATACCTCTAAGGGCGGCTTTGTGTTTTCCATTACCTCCTGAACCCTGAAGAATAATTTACCTTTTTTTTCTTTTTTTTAATATCTGCACTTTCTCCACTCCTGACACTTTAAAATCCGTTTTTAAAACCCATCTTTATACTCTGAGTGCACACAAGGTCTGCAGTGTTTAAAAAGCCATGTCAGGAGACCTGTTTGAAACAGAGTCATTAAAGCTTGCCTGAAAAAAGGAAGTGTTCCCTGCTGACTAAAAGAAAAACAGCTGGTCAACTGTGCCAGCAGTAACATGCAGGTGAGCAGAGGTGCGTCAGAGTATGTCAAAGCATTAAACAGCTGCTGGACGCATCTTCTGGATTCTGGTGTTGCGTAGGGAGTTTGGAACACTGGACAATAAAGTAATACAATCTAAGAAGACACGGAAAAAGTGCATGGTTTCTTTTACTGCTGACAATCGATGTTAAACAGGATGTTAAATACTCAGAAAGCGCTACTAAGCTGGTTACTGGGTAATGCTTGGGGCTTCTTTCTTTGCTAATTCTTAAGCAAATCTAAAGACTTGAAATATTTATACAAGGCAAACAGCTGAAACTGATAGGAAGTTGACATTTGGCTGTTAGTTCCTCAGTTCCATCTAGGAACTTCTGTAGTCCAACCAGTGGAGGCCAATAGTGACCTTTGTATTTATTCCCATTTTTATGACCGTGGTAGGACCTTCATGGGCGCATTGACACACTACAGGCAATTTTGGGAACACCAATTAGACTAATCTGCATGTCTTTAGACTGTGGAAGGAAACCGGAGTACCCGGAAGAAAACCCACCAAGCACGGGGAGAACATGCAAACTCCATGCACACAAACCCTGAGGTAGAAACAGAATCCTGGAGGTGCAAGGCAACAGTGCTAAGCATTACGCAACCATGCCACCAGTAACTCACTGCAAATACATACATAAGCAGAAATTAATTCAATCTTATCCAGAAAGGTCAGGCTGACATTCCAGCAAAACTTATGGCACCATGAGGGAGTTGATAAGTGGCTACGATGGACTTAATAAACAAATGAAATCCTGATTAATAGATACAATTCAAGAAACCTTGAAATACAGAAACAAATAACACGAGCTCGGGTCTCTTATTTTTTTCCACAAGACATCTCAGTGAGCCTGGATGAGAACACACAAGAAATGGTGTGAACGGAAAGAATGTGTGTGATTGTAATAAACATGGTAGGAAGTGTCAGAGTTTTGGTATAAAAGAAATAAAATGGAGCCATGAGAGGGGGTGAAAAGTTGCAGGTTCTCTTTCGCTCCTCCTAACCAGCAGGGGGCAAGATATAAATTTCTGGATACTTTCTGGAGAAAAGCATCGCATGGTAACCGTATGACTGTGAAGTAGCGTCGCTAATGGCCGCCGTTCCCTTTGGAATCTTCTCTATGAGTTCCGAGTTGGTTTTGAGTATCCAAGTAAAGGATAAAGAGAAGTATCCTGACTATTTCATTTTCTAACCTTGTTTGTCCGCCTGTCTGATTTAAAGTGGAGGTGCAGTCAGGTGGTACTAAACCATCTGCATCACTGTTCTCATTGTTAGTGCTATCCTTTAAAAAATGTGAAGTTCGCAAGACAAAGAAACAACAGACAAAGTTTTTAGCTTCTTCATAAAATAATTTGGAAAATTTTGGAAAATAAAATTCACAGGAAAATACCATAGGCAAGTACAAACAAAATGAAAACAAGGTAGATTACAAAGGAGTAATCCATCCATCAATCCATCCATGGTCAACCGCTTATCCGAAGTTGGGTCGCGGAGGATAGCAGTTCCAGTAGGGAACCTCCAAACTTCCCTTTCCCTGGAACCTCAAGCAACTATTACTGAGGGATCCTGAACCGCTGCTCCTTTCCACAGGATGATTTAACTTCTTCATAAGAAACGTATTATTGACTGTTACTGCTAGCATTTAATATCACATCGTGTTATCTCACCCTGAATCCCACAGCTCTGCTCGGCCGTCTGTTTGTGATTTCATGACCTTTTTGTGGCTTCTGAGAAACCGCTCGCTTCCAGAGTTATTAGTTAATGGCCTTCACTTAACGGCAACGACGCAGACGACCTCCTACAGGAACTGGCCGTACTTTAGGCTAATTCAATTAGCTTTCTGATCAATTTGTTCACTAAATGCACAGCAAGAATTGTTGCCTCCCATAGGGACTCTTTTACTGACTTTTACTGTAACATGTGGAGAGAAAACAATAACTTGAAAGGATATATTATAATATGAAATATGCATATCACTGAATAAAATATTTTTTACAATGACCAAACATCGTTAAGTTTATTGTCTCCATAATTAAAAAAATTTTAGATAATCAAAAAAAAAGATTTTTAATCTAATTAAAAGCAAAATACTCCAACATGACAATTTTTAGGCTTTAATTTTTTTCTTAATAATAATAATCAGCTTACTTTTTTATTTTTGTTTGTTTAAAAGTTTGCTAACTACACCTTATATCTTACTACAAAATCATTGATTTGTAATCAAATGATTAATCAGCCGAAAGTTTGGCAGTAAAAATTCTGTAACATAAAAAAAAAATTGTGGAATACTTCATAGTAATTTTGTTCAATTATTAAAGAAAATCTGATGATTATATAAATAACTTATAAATAACTATTTAAAATGTATTTACTTAAAAATAAATATTATGGTTATATTTAACACTACTGATTTTGATAGGAGCTATTGTATTATTGTTTTATTGTAAGGATTATTATTATTATTATTAGTGCAATATTTCCTTATCTCTGACAATCCTGTTTGCACTGCACATATTGTACAGTATATATTGTTATATTTATTATATTTTAGTGCAATTTTTTTTTATTTTGTTTATTCTTACATTTTCTTATTGCTGCTGGTTTCTGAGAGTTATCAAACAAATTTCTTTGTATCACTACAACGGCAATAAAGTATCTTTATCTTTATTTTATACTGTAACACTGTGCAACATTTCATTTTTTTAAGTAGTGAGGAAAGTCTTGTGCTCAATACAGTTATCATAAATAACCGTACTTACAATTTAAATATTAGGTTTCAATTTTACACACTTTTTTTGATGCAAGTTTCTGACATTTGGTTGTCGCAAAACAAAGCAATATCTAATCCTTTCTGTGTTTTTGTTTTGATAGAGATTAGAGTTTCAAGAATGCTGATCATGTCGACATGACATTTTTTAAATAAATTAAAATATATCCATGAAATGTTTTGAATACATATATTTATTTAAATATTTATTTATGCATGGACAGAGTCTGGTATAAATAGTGCTCTCAGCCATTTCAGTATTTAAACTGATCATTTTTAATTACATTATGATTAGTGCATTAAAAAAAGAAAACAAGAAGAAAAAAGAAAGGGTAAAGAGAATGGGGTCTGTACTGTACATCTAAAGCTATTTTCACACTTGAGTCTGTAACTGGGAGGGGTTCTGGGATGCTTTGAGTTGATGATCTGAAATCACTTTTACATCATTTTTTTTTTAATCAATTAAAATTCTATACGTCACATAAGTGATGCGGATTTGCACAACGGAGAGCACTTGATTCATCCATTTGCTGTTTATTTAACACTCAAGTGCTGATCAACAGCATTTTCTAGCACGCATGGCAGGAAAACCTAAAAAGAGAAGAGCCGTTCTTATCTGCGAAGGTGCAACACAGAACAGGATGCGTGTCTTTCATAATGTATTTATAATAATCTTTTCCTTGAAGTCAAGAAAGTCAAATCGATCAGGTTACTCCTTAGTTGCCCTGAGAGCTTTTTAGCTTCCACACCTGATGCAGCAGATTTCAATGGAAGCAAAAGCCCAGACTGCCATTTACAAGAAGACCGGAGATCCGAAACAAAACCGCACTTTGAGCTTTTCGAGCGGTATTTAATGAAACGTCAATGTTTAATTTGAACAACCCTAAGTTAAAAAAAAAAAAGAAAATCAAAAATGTCTGAAAATGTCTGACGTTCTCCTAACTAGACATTGGTGTAATTCCAGTGATACTGTATTACAGTTAGAAGATTAGTGAAATGTAAATGATGAAGTAAAAATGTCCATAAATGGACAAAGTTATTGAAAATGGCATAAACAGACTCATGAGTGTCCGAGTATATGATATGAAACAGCGCAATAAAGATGAGACAAGAGAAATGTGCAGGGATTTCAAGGGTGGAGATGTTTTTTCAACTCAGGAAACACAGACTGTCCTGCCAGGGCAATATGACGAGTGAGCAGAAACAGCTGTGTGTTACGCACTACGCCCTCACGACTTGCCTCTGCATGAGAGGGTGCTTCTCCTTCTCTGGAGAAAAAAAAAAACAAACCAAATGCTTCTATTAAAAACTTTTTTTTAGCATTTTTATTTCCAATCAGGGACTCCATTCGTTTTGATCCAACCTCATAAATACTTATTGCCTGACTTGTCTCAAAACAGCTATATTTCATACAGGATCAGAAGTATAGAATTTACTTTAAATGTTTAATGAAATTATATACAATTGTGCTGTTCAGTGTTTAAATGTCATGTATCATACAAAACAATCTTTTTTTCCTGCCCATCTTCTGCATTGCACTGACAGCTCATAAAGTAATTCATGCAAAAGCTGTAAATAAAATCATAAATTTTAGACATTTTAACATTTGTATGTTTTATATGTTTGACCTAAATAATTTTAAAAAATGTGTATGGAATCGAATTGAAGGAACTGATCAACAAAAGTTCCATTAAATCTCATAGAATGAGATGAAGCAGAGTTGCCGATACTTATTTTTTCTATAACACCGTGTCCTTCTTCTTACACTACAGCATTCATTTTAATTCTCATTTATTAATAATAATAATAATAATAATAATAATAATAAAAAAAACAATGTCATACTTTTTATCCGTTATGCAAGGAGTGTTCAAGTCAAACTTGGACTTGCAATGAAATTTCTGGTGAATGAAGGCGTTAAAAAGGCAACTGAAATTCAAGATGGAGACCCATTTAGAGAAGACTTCAAGCACAGTATGGTGGTGAGACGCTTAGCCGCAGTAAAATATTTGAACGGTGCGAAAGTTTTTAACAAAAGGCCGTACATCCGAAAAGTGACTCGACGCCCACTGCAGTCATTCCCGTGAACATTCAGCGAATGGAAGGCCTGTTTTCATAAATCGACAGATAACTTGTCGGAAACTTGCGGAAGACATACACCTGTCTGTGTGAACTGTACACACAATCATTCACCAACATCACTGCCACATCCCCCGTACAGTCCTGACATCACTCCTAGGCATTTCCACATGATTGGCCCATTAATGGAGTTCCTGGGAGGCCAGGGTTTCAGATGTGAAGCAGGCAGTCTGATTAAGGCTCTGGGGTACTGAGAAAACATTCTACCTTGATGGTACCCCAGCACTAGTGAAACACTAGGATAAGTGCATTAGTGTAGAAAATAAAGGGAGTTTTTACTTATAGCCGTGTTCTGTCAGTTGCGTGTTTGATGCTTTTCTGTTGCTTTGTGGTTGCTTGGGCAACATTGTGAGGCAAGTGGTCACACCACTAAAGGCCAGAGAGAGAAAAGAGAGAACAAACACCACACGTCCACTGACTCACTGCGAATCAGGAGACCTGTTTGGCTTAGCGTCAGCGTGTTCTTTGCAGAACAGGAAGTGTTTCAATCCCATCTGGCCCCTGCTGACCACAGGACAGTACAGTACTGCTTCTGCTCTACGTCCAACTTTCAAAGGCTGGAAGATAAAGTAACACAATCTAATCCAGACCTGGAAGGTTAAATATTCACAAGGCTGCCTCCGAATGTCAGTGATGCTAATTGCTAGCTTGCTAATGACAGTAAGCTTTTTGTAGAAGAAAAAAAATAATGATAGCCTGTTACCACAAAGCTAATATTAGCCCAAGCATTAAATTTTTTTTTTCGACTCACAGAAAGGACTTTTCCTGTAGTGCGGCTATAACACACAACACAACATATCACAACTTTGCTAGCTCTAACATATCAAAACCTCTTATTTAATCCAGGCGTGGGACCGGCACTGCATCCAGAGATTCCCAACATGGTTAAGGTCTCGACTCTGTGCTGGTGTTTTGTTAACAGTTGAATGTTTTGCTAGTAGTTGTGTTTTGCTAACAGTAATTTTTTTTTTTTTTTGCCAAAAATAACATGCCTGCTAATAGTAGCCTAATGTGTTTTGTCAACAGTAACATGTTTTGCTAATAGTAACATGTTTTGCTAATAGTGGTGTTTTGCTAGCAGTAAAATTGTTTGCTAAAAATAACATGCCTGCTAATTGTAGCCGAATGTGTTTTATTAACAGTAAAAGTGTTTTGCTAGAAATAACATGTTTTGCTATGAGTGATGTGTTTTGCTAATAATAACATGTTTTGCTAATAGTAACAAGTTTTGCTAACAGTAAAGTGACTGCTAACTAACAATACTGTAGTTTTATAAATAATAGTGTTTTGCTAATAGTGATGCCTTTTGCTAATTATAGCACGTTTGCCAATAGAAATACGTTTGCTAGCCTCCGAGTGGCGCAGTGGCGCAGTGGAGGGAGCGGATAGCGCTGTTCCTCCGAGTATGTTACGCCACCCCCCAACGGTGCGTGAGCGAGCAGTTTGAAAAGATGGTCGGTGACGTCACGTGGATCGGAGGAAACACGTGGGTCGATCTGCGGCCCTCCCGACTGATTGGCTTAATGTGGGAGCCTCCAGTGACGGGGAGGAATTGGACATGACTAAATTAGGGGAGAAAATCTGAAAATTCGGAAAAAGGGGAAAAAAAAAAAAAAGAAATATGTTTGCTAATAGTAACATGGCTTATTTAACAGTAGCATGTTCACTATAGAAACTCAAAGTGGTAAATCAAGTGTGTATGTGGATACGTGTGTATGTACTTATAAACATGAGTTTATATGCAAACGAACCATGCTTATGCTGATAGGAATAAATAAAAGCTGCCTGCGTAGCCGTGTCCCATCGCCAGCTCATTTTTTCCTTGCATGACCACATTCGTATCGCGGTGATCGGCAGAACAATCTCAATCAAGCTAGCTCACTAGTGTCACTCTCGGTCTCTTTGGTTGAGTGCCTTTCACCCCTCACACACTATCTCAATGTTACACACACACGCACACACACTCTGGATGACCTTTCGTACCATTACCATGGTAACGGTCGCTGATGAAGGTGAAGAAAGGAGAGATGCTGGTTTGGAGAAACACACTTCCCATCAGAGATAGAGTGTCACAGAATGTGCGAAATTGGATGCTTTTGTTATAGCTAGAGGGCAAATATTTAATATTCAAAGCTCTCTCTTTCTTTCTCTCTCTCAAACACACAATCTATCAGTCTATCTCTCACTCTTCTTTTCTTTAAGTAATGTTATGGTTGGAATTATTGCCTAATCATTTTACTCAAAATGCTCATATAAGAAAATGCTATATCTTTAAGCTACATTTAACCGTAGAATTAGAGCTGTGGGATTTAAGCGATTATGCAAGCTTTGCTGGTCTATTAACCAAATTAGCGGGTTTTCGTTCCACAATCGATTCACACTTTTTAAATTAATTACTTAAAATTTTAACAAATGTTATATTAAAAAGTGACCAAATCCTTACAAATATATTACATCTTCTGCAAATGCTCGCATTTTGTGGTTTGTCCCTACTTCTTCTTCTTTTTGGGTTTATGGGCGGTTAGTGTACACCTGCCACCTACTGGACTGGAGTGTGGAGCAGAAGATCGTCAGGGAAAGAAATAGATTATCGCTTTGTATAAGGCGTTATGTTTAAACAAAACAATCAACAACCCAGGTCACAAAAGTTTAATGTGGATTAGATACTTTAAATAGTTTTTAATACTTCAAAGTTTGTAAGGATTATAGCTGCTTAAAATAAATCATACAATAAACATATTGCTATAGGATTGAATAGAATCGAAAAAATTACGATGATTTAAATTTTGATTATTACATATTGAACATATTGTATATTGAATATACAACATATTGAACAAATTACTTTCTTTGTAAGAAGTAGAGCAGAACCAAACCAATGCATTTTAAATAAGATAACACTAAAGCACTAAACCACCCGATATGAAGCAGAACAGAAAGTCACTGAAGTCGCTGAAGCATGTCCGAGTTCTGAGCCATGTCTATTGAGTCTATAAGTAAAGAGAGGCAGGACGAGTTATTTGCGCTGTAAGAGCCGTCTTACAAGACAAGGAGAAATTACTAACCACGAGTGTTATTTTCACCCTGTGTTTCTCTCTCCATCTAAAATAAAAATGTTAGACGGATCGAGAACATGTTTATGTAACAATGCTGCATATTGGTAGGGCTGTGTGTGTGTGTGTGTGTGTGTGGTGTGTGCAATTTAGGAGATCAATACAATGACCCTTTTGTCATAGAGGAGACGGGATATTGTTGTATCTGATACCACACACACACACACACACACACACACACACAGAGGGAATTAGCATCAAGCTGCATATGCACTGGACAGTAACAGTAGAATGAACACGCATGTGTGACCTCAGTGACCGTGGTATACAGTAAGGGGGAGGAGTAGTTGCTCTGGATAAGGGTATAAATTTAAACTGATTACCTCCTGGGATACTGACCAAAATGAAACCTTTGATCTCTCTCTAATGAGAGATGGTACGACTGGTTCGAGTGGAAAAGGAAGGCTCCAGTAGTTCAAACAATCACTCTTCACAAACACGGTGAGCAGAAAAGCTCCACTCCTATCTGCTAAGACAGGAATCTGAGGCTACAGACTGTTAAAGCTTGGGCACCGCTATGGCCAGACTAAACTGTATGACCAGCAGCGGAGACAGTAATAAATGCTTAGCTTATTGTCACAATCAGAAAAAGGGAATCAGCATTTTGGTTTTGGTGTAAATGTGCCAGGAACCCCAAGATTGTCGACCCAAAACACAACATCAGGACGAGGACGTTTTCTTCAACGTTGATGAAATGACGTTGTTTTAATACTATATACATATATATATATATATATATACTGTAGAGAGAGAATTAAAAATACCCTTTGCAGCATTTATGGCTTGTAACATGTGTTCACACGTCGTCTGACCACATGTACGTCCGCGGTTAAACTAACGTTGTCTAATATTTTCCGATTCTAACTTCATAAGCCTGAAGCAAAAAGTAGCACAAAGCTGTACCTGCTTTAACCAAAACTTGAAGCCGTTCCAGAAAATGATTTCAGTGTAAAACTACATAAAGAAGCGCGAATTTAAAGGGCGTGCCACTGCAAAGACAAAACACACAAGTCACTCATATACTGTGCATAAGCTAAAACTAATATGTGTAGAATTGATTGAACCAACAATCACTTAACTAAAAAACGAAGTAAAACAGTATAGAGTGCAAAGTATAAATATTTGTCCATATTAGAGATTTTAATGATTAATCAATAATCAATCCATTCCTTAATTTTAAAGAGATTCACCAATTAAAAATCTCCTGTTTGATTATTGATTAATAAAAATGTGCAAACATCTTAGTGCATATGTTAATAATCTCTCACTCACTCATAGTCTATTCCGCTTTATCCTGTATTCAGGGTCGCGGGGGCCTGGAGCCTATCCCAGGAGGCTTAGGGCACGAAGCAGGGTACACCCTGGACAGGGTGCCAATCCATCGCAGGGCAC
>JAOVVB010233479.1:0-10150 GCA_028570985.1 Heterobranchus longifilis
CTTACCTCTCAGAGCTTCCTTATATTTTAATTGAAAAACGATTAAAATGATTAGGGACAGATTTTTTTTTTGTGAGGATCTGTACAAAGATGTTTTCTTAAGTCTGCAGAATATGAGGTGTCTCTGCAGCACCACAATATTTAATTTAAAATGGTATTTTGACACATATTTTGCCTTTAACAAATATGGTGCCTCCTGCAATTTGAAAATCGCAACTGGCCATATTGCGATTTCGATAAAATTCACATTAATTGTTCGGCCCTAGCGTGTATCGGTTCTTGACTGTATTTGAGGTATTCACAGCAAACTAAATGTCGACACCTTTTTAATACTTCAGTTGTAGTTTGCATGTTAAACCTCAATCAGTTTTATATACTGCTGTCGTTGTTATTTATATACATTTGCATCTGTGTTTCTGTGTATATGTTTTTTTTTAACCTGGCACATTTTCACAGGATGTCCTCTACACCATCTGCAACAACTGTGGACCTGTCCAGAGAATCGTCATCTTCAGGAAGAACGGCGTCCAGGCCATGGTCGAATATCCTTTTCTGTGTGTGCTGTCTGACGGGCCGCAATCAATGTTGACTACCAGTTTCGCCACAACTCAAAACATTGCAAAAATGAAAACGAAAACACAGCTCACCTGGTGTCAGGCTTAAAAATCAGGTGCTGGAGCTGTAGACAAAATAAAAAATGCAACAACAGGCATCTGCACATTAAAATCTGTGCAAAAATCAAGTTTAATTACCATCTTTAAGGCATAGACAGATGTCTGACTCAAAACATTACGGCCTTTTTCTTGAAATATTACGACTTTCTTTTAAAACCGTTACGCCTTTTTCTCGAACTATGAAGACTTTTTTCTCTCGCTTTTGACGTTTTTTAAGACAAAATATTTTTATTGCACCACAGATAGGACACTACAGTCAATTTGTGAGGATATTTGTGATTATCCCGATAATGGACATTCAAATTATTGTGAACTCAATCACGATCCACAACAAAATCCATTATTGTCCCATCCGTAGCTGCAGCATTACTAAAATAACACGGACGACTGGATTTTCTGCCAGTTCTACCGTGAATGAGCAGAGTGGTGGTGGGCATGGGTTTATGACTTGTTATGTCAGTTTGAAACACCTGTTCCCCCGTACGTACAAACTAACCTGTTCTGAAATATGCAGACGTGTTTTACAGACGTGACTGATAAAACCCTGCCAGTCAAAGTTAATTGGGGAATCTGCTGTTATCTGTCAATCATCAGGAGGCGTGTAATGTGTTTGCAGGTGTGTTGTCATGAAGATAAACCGGTACTCTGCCTGTGTTGTCCTTAACTCTGTCATCACATTCGACTCTGTGCAAAGCGCCCAGCGGGCCAAGGCTTCTCTCAACGGAGCCGACATCTACTCTGGCTGCTGCACGCTGAAGATCGAGTACGCCAAGGTACAGCTGCAAAACACAAAGCACCGTTTACATTTTTACACCTATTTACAATCTCTCCTGTCGTCTCCCCCTCTGCTCTGTGTAAACAGCTGCACTTCGCTTTATTTTTTGGAAAGATTTTAAACGAGACGCTACTGAATTTTGGTGAAATATCACCATTTGTTTTTAGAAAGAAAGAAAAAAATGAGCTTCCATTTTTTTCCCACCTGTTTTCTCAGGACTTCTGTACAT
Source organism: Heterobranchus longifilis (assembly GCA_028570985.1). NCBI lineage: Eukaryota > Metazoa > Chordata > Actinopteri > Siluriformes > Clariidae > Heterobranchus > Heterobranchus longifilis. The sequence goes on from JAOVVB010233479.1 coordinate 1,678, forward strand.
TTTCATTAAATGAAAAACGAATAAAAATGTTTGTGAGGATCTGTACAAACAAAGATGTTTTCTCAAGTCTGTAGAATATGATGCGTCTCTGCAGCACCACAATATTTAATTTTAAAATGGCATTTTGGCACTTATTTCGCCTTTGCAGTAGGCCATGTTGCGACTTCGATGACATTTCGAGTAATTGTTCAGTCCTATGTCCTATACTATGTTTCATCTGGATGTTTGTGTAGCAGCAGCAGATTTTCATCTGCGTCTGGATCAACACACCGTGTGTATTTATCGTCAGCACTACGTGTCCAGCCGTGTTGAAACTGCAGTTTGTATCTTCATGTATTCATATATAACTTGTGTTTCTTCAGCCCACTCGTCTGAATGTGTTCAAGAATGACCAGGACACCTGGGACTACACCAACCCCAATCTGGGAGGTCCAGGTAAAACCTCACACATGTCCTGAGCGCCACACACGCCTGATACTGTGGGGAGTTTCAGCAATCATTGATAATGCCACGATTTAAGTCCCAATACAATAACATATAGTATTTATTTTTGTGCAGAACCTGTGTGGCATTATGACTGAAGTGCTGCTGCTTTGGGTCTCAACACTTCTCAGTACACACTCTATGGTCAGGGTTCATGTGCAGGAGGGGAAGTTTGGGGGCACGGTATGAATAATATTCAGGTTGGATAATCCATAAAAACACTCAAACAATAACAAGCTTCTGTGTGGCGGGAAGGGCAGGAACACATCTGCAGACAGAAAGATGATGTCGCTTGCGAGCAACGTAAACTGTAATTTTCACGACGCGTGTGTGCGCTCTTCTCTGTATCTTCAGGCTAGCATTCTTCTTCTTTGTGGCATGTTGTTGTTCTGGTTTACTTAATCTGCTGAAAGTCTGCAGGTGCGGGGTGTAGCCCTCAGTAAGGCTGACACCATACCTGCATTTTAAACTACAATACTAGAAAAAAGAAAAAAAACCGATACCTCTTCCGATGCTGCTGGCAGTAACTTGCTTTGGAGCGTAGTGCCATTAACTTCACGCACAGTGCTTTCCATACTATCACATGTGGATTTTGTATTGTTTTAAACATGTGGTATTGAAAAAGTGTCCAAGTATTGATACTTTTGACAACCGTAGCCCTCAGTTAATCTCCTATAAAACCTGGTTTTCCTGACGATACATTGTTTTTCAGTCAGGAGACAGACGTGCTGTTGTCTGATGGGCACGCTGCCGAGTGACGGGACGTTTTTTTTTATTACGTGTTTTCACATTTCAGTCATGAAGACAAAACCCTGCTGTGTGTGCAAAGTGTTGTTTTCGCCAGCATTTGCTGTTCCTGCCTTCCGTACCACACAGCGATGCATTCACTTAAAGTGGGAAAATACCAAAGTTCAAAATGACAGTTTGTTTTAATAGTTCAGGCAACATGTATTTCAGATTTAAATGTCCTTGCCACCAAGACTGATCCTGGTCTTTTCCACTGTCACCTAACTTCTACCTTAAATTGTCCCCATTTATTTGTGTGATATAAAACCAGAAAGTGGTTTCATGACAAAAGACCCGTCGATCGAACTCAAACGGACGGCCTTTTGAAGTGTGTGGTTGTTTTTTTTGTGTCTGAGAAGTGAGAACAGAGGGAAGGACCAGCATCAGTTAACAGGCAACACCATGTAACTCTTACCTCCTCCTGATAAATCTGTGATCTCAGCAACAACAACAACAAAAAAAAAAACACGCACAGGAGGGAGAGACAGATACATGCTGACAACATCACCACTCCGCAAACCACCATCTTCTTCAGTGAGGACACAATCATACAGAGGGACAAATGTCCCCCGAGACACAAGGGGACAAACTACAAGACACCACCCACTCAACATGACGATGTAGGACTCATATACCGCTCATTCCTCATCTCCGCATTCCAGCACCAGAGCCACGAAGACTACGCACACTTCTAGAGGGGTGGGGGGGGAGATTTGGGCACTGAGCTACACTCGGGCCCTTCCTCCTTTCGTACCCGTTTTGAGACACAAGCCAATGACAACACTACAGCTGTCTACACCAAACGGAGACTGATACCAGAGAAGACACAGCATCCACCCAAACAGACATCTCAGTAACAGCTGATGCATACTGATTCTACCAAGATTGTAAAACATTTGTAAAAAAAAAAAAAAGCCTCGGCCCTTCCCGTTACTGTTTTGGGCTGCGTTGCTCGACACGAAAAACAAAACATTCACTCTCTCCGACACTTTGCTGCCGCCGTACCCAACTGATCCAATAGATGACTCACACCCCCGAAAAATCAAGCTGTAGCCAGCCACACTGGAGTCAACACAAGACAACTGATGAAGACACTGCTGACAACACCATCAAGCACACTCAGGCCCACTTTTGGTTTTCTGTGTTTTCTCTCCCACGTGGAGTTTCTCTCTTGCTCTTTCTCCTCATCTTTTCCTCCCCTCTGATCTTCTGACTACATGCATCCCTGTAGCACCCGATAATGTAATAATGTCCTGAAAATGTAATGACGCCTAAAAAAAAATGGAATAAAATTTGCACTTATGTAATAAAACCCAATAACGTAATAACTAGAAGGCACAGACCAAATCATGTCCGATCTCACAGTGTTAATGCACTGTGTATTTACCCAGCCGGGAACTCATTTTTCCCAATTATTCCAACAACACGTGAATGCAGCACAAATGCCCCATCTCGCAAAGTAACCAGTAAAATATCTGCTCCGTGATTCAAGACTATTCCCAGATGTACTGGGTTCTTCCTCGGCCCGTGTTGCACCCTGATGAGTGTTTCTGTAATCCTGCAGACAGAAAGACAGACAGTGAAGTGTTTTTTCAAGGCTGAGATTTCATAAGATCAGGCGAGGCAAAGGAGACTTTATTTATCCAATAATTCCAAGATTTTTTTCCCAATTTAAATAAAAAAAAGAAAAAAAGAAATTGTCATTTCACATAATTTTGGACCATTATTACCATAACTGAGTACAAAATATGGAAAAGTGACATCCAAAAAGCTTAAAGATATTTATTTTTCAAGCCTAATAATGGTAGGGAAACCCTGCAGTACAATATTATTACATTGTTGGTCAAGTGTAACAGGATGGGACAGTAATGGATTTTTATCTTGGATCGCGATTTAAAAAAACACTCGCAATAAGCTGATCGCGGTGAACTTCCTCACAAATTGACCTCAGTTTACTACAGTGTCCTGTCTGTGGTGCAATACAAATATTTGTTTATTTAAAAAAGTCGTAATCTTTCGAGAAAAAAATTCACAACAGAGCAGACGGAAAGATAAAGTGATTCCGGTGTGTTTAAGTATTTAAGCATATTTAGTTGATTATCGGGATAATATCGTGAATCGCAATTATTTTGGCCAGGATAATCGTGACGTGAATTTTCATATCGTCCCACGCCTAGTCATGTTATTACATTATTGGGTTTTATTACATTTTCGATCAGGTTAAGTGCCAAATGTTGTGACATTTTCGGGCGTTATTACACTTTCAGGAAATCATTACATTACTGGGTGCTGCGATCTCTGTTAAGCTATCCCTTTTTTTTGAGTGCAGTTTTTTTTCTTGATATTTTAAAGTCTCTAGAACCTGTGTAACGCCTTCCATGTGATGCAGGTTTGGCAATTTGCGGCTAAGAGGAGCCAGCGTCCCCACAGAAATGTGCTCTATGGCAGCCTCGCGGCCTCCCGGTGGGCGCTAGGCGGACTATTCCAAAAAGGAACAAAAAGGACGGAAACGGCCAACCGACCCGCCAATGGGCTTGATAAAACCAGGAGTCGATCCTGAGGTGGAGAGAGTTGTTTCCCCAAAAGAGGAAATGGATAAGAGTATGGGATGAAAATGAATTGAGTGGTGGAACTGCTGCAGCAAATATCTTCCTCCCACTGTTTGTAAGCATGCAGTAAGTAAATCGAGACCCTCCTCGGGGAACATAACTGCACAGCACCACACCACCCCAACGCCCAGCACCCAACATCGCCACACAAGACTGACATGCCATTTTTCCCCCCTAATTACAGGCGTAATCTTTCTCTTTCTGGAAGAGGGTGTTGCTTTGGGGTTCTTTTGTCGGAAGGCTGCGTTTCTAACGTCACTCAAACCTTCTGTATGTCTGTTGGCTACGTCCTGTCCCAGGAAAGCTCCTCTATACGAGGCTCCCGGGACTTTCTTTGGGAATTAAATCATGTTTTTTTTAATCTGGAGAAAGGGTGTGAACGTAACATTAATACATGCATTGGATGTGCTCGACCCGTGACCAGCTGTTCATCCACCACAGTGCAGGGATGCACCATATTGGATTTTTGCCGATGTTTTCCGACTCATTAGACTGATTGCAGATACCAACGCGTGCACATGTTGCAGAGAACATCAAGGCTTGGTAGACACAAGTAGTTTTTCATGCAAAAATGGCAGAAAATGCTGTTTTTAGCCTCTGAAATATAGAAATGTCCTGCTTTTCTCTGTTTTATATCCTGTTAAACTGAATATCGCAAGACAAAAACAAGACACCATTTTTCAATTATTTTTTTTTTAGATCAAATGATTAATGGAGAAAATAATCGGCAGATTAATCAATAATCAGGGTTCATACAGAGTCTTTAAAGTTTGGAAAATGCTTAATTTTAACTGTTTGAATACAGAACTTGATTTCCAACATAATCTGGTGTTTCATCGACAATCACGTCTCCTGTAAACCAAAAATCGTTTCATATTTTAATCCTGCCATCATATTTGTTTACGGTCTCCTGGAATTATGTAAAGTTTTATTTTGTGCAATTGAATTCTATAGTGAAGCTTTAGATATGATTATAAAGGATTCGAGAGTGAATTTCTGGTTTCGGTACCTTGAAAGTGCTTTTTAATTTGACTCTTAAAAGGCTGTAGGAACCCTGAATAATGAAAATAATTCATCGTGATGCTCCACTGGTAGACGCAAAGATAAAATACGATGCTTTTCAAACGGCAACTTTGCTATCCGTTTCCGACATTTTAAAAACCGTCCACCGCAGACGTTATCTGCACCCGGCGCTTTGTCACGTCGCTTCATCCGCTCGACTGAAATGTCCATTTTGTGCCGATGATATTCCATTTTAAAGCCTTTTTATCTGCCGATATCGTGCATCCCTAACTGCTGGTGTCCAAAATTTCCAAGCTGCTTTTTTTATTTTAGTTACCAAATTGCTTTTAGAATCTGGAAGAGCCGGATTGGTCATCTGCATAATCCATTTTCTTTTCCTGAAAAACTTCCCAAATGAGGACAGACAGCTTTATCATGAGTGGTTTTACTGCACTCTCCTGACATTTTAACTGGGGTAATTTCACATTTGCCCCGGACAAAAAAAAAGTACCTTTTTTATTGATTAATCTGGTTTCTATAATTCTGATTGTGTGTGATTATTGTGTACCTGTACAGATGGTGATGCAGATGGCAATGGTGGCAGTGCAGGTGTGTGAGAGCTTATTTTTACATTTTGATCAGTCATGGAATGCATGCATCTGTCTCTGGTACTAATTTGATTTCAGACCTCGATAAAGTTATTTATCTACTTAATGGTCTGATGCAGATTTTGGCATCAAAATGTCCTGATACCATACCAGTGCTCAATATTTCAAAGCTTCATTCATAACATTGATGTTCGAACATTTGAATGCTGCATTGTTGTTTTTTTAGTCATTGTTTAATAGGGCTGTCCTCGATTAAAGAAATTCTTAGTCGATTTGTGTCTTCACAAAGAATCCTGCAAAAGCACCACTTTACATTTTGTGCTTGCCAGATATGTGCTCATAAAATTAATGCAAATAAGTCATTCAGCATGAAAAAAGCATAAAAAATGACTAATCGACTAAGATTTCTTTAGTCCATCAGTCATTTTTTAATGCTTTTTTTCATCTCTCTAAGATCAAAATGAAATGAGTGGACTCAGAGGGGGCAGCCCTTGTGTTTCCACCCTGTATTTCTGCACAGTTACAGATAAAGATTAACCTGCATTCATATTATTAGTATTATACTATTTGTAGATTTGGATTCCAGCTCATGTGATCCAAACAATTCCAATAACTCCAAAAGTCAATGTTGAAAAAAGATAGGTGTAGTCACTTTCAAAATCTTTTTATTTAATGAAATATTCAGTTTCATTTCTTATTTGTTGGCGTTTAGCCTTTAAAAAAAGGGAGTTACGCACCTGTATTAACAGGGCAGTCCAGCACCATGAAAAACATTTATATAACCACAGTGAGGATTTATTTATTTATTCATAAAATATTCATTGGAAACCCTCAATAGAGGCTTTGAATGTGAAAGACATTCGGTGCAGCCCTGTATTTATCTTACTTTGTCTTGTTGTTTACAGATGATGTGAATGCCAACCCCAACAAGCGGCAGAGACAGCCTGCTCTGCTGGGCGACCACCCTCCAGAGTACGGTAAGAAAACACTTCTGTACTCTGAAACTATACTCTGAAATACTCTAATTCTGTTTATTACCTGAAGTATATTCTGCGTAGAAAGTCTGAATTATTCAACTTGATGTATTTATGCTTACGTCATTGAATAGCCGCTGTATAGTCACATGTGTCGGCACTGGGATGAAATTAATGAGAACAAATATGTCCTCCACACAGCGGGTGGCAGTTAAGTAATTTTGAACCGTGACGACGTGTGTGTGTGATACTGGGACCAGATCTTGCGGCAGCAGTGACAAAGTTTTCTTGGAAAAATAGTTCTTGACCTCGCCTTGCTTGATTAGTAGTTTTAATTTCCGTTCTCTCACTTGCACAGGAGGTGGTTACCATGGCTACGACGAGAGCTACGGATCCCCGCCCTACGAGGGTCGCCGCATGGGTCCGCCGATGAGAGGCCGCGGAGGGAGGAGCTACGGGCCGGGCTACGGACCTCCTCCCCCTCCTCCTGGAGAGTACGGCGGCCACGCAGAGTCTCCGGTCGTCATGCTGTACGGACTGGACCCGGTCAAGATGAACGCCGACCGTGTCTTCAACATCTTCTGTCTCTATGGCAACGTGGAGCGGGTCAGTATCTGACAGCAGATGTGTGTGTTTGTGCTGTCCACGTGTTTCAATCAGGCAAACATCCATATAAAACAGGCTATAGGCTATATACAGACAGCTCCATACATATATACCTACACATTACACAATAAACTAATAAAATAATATAACTATACTGTAAAAGCCTTAAGATTTCAGTCCCGGTTGATTTGGCGACACTATGTACCGGCGGTAACTGCAAATACGGTTTAATACTGCAGGTGCAGCTGAGGGCAGATAAACAAACTGTTGTCATTTTAATGGTTTAATGGTCTTTTTCTATCGTCCTGTGAGCAACCGTGATCTTATTTTCGTGTCTTGCTTCTTATAAGTGGGAAAGTGAAAGATAGTTAACGTTACCTCGATGAGAAGTTGGTGTGCAGCTCGTCTCCTGCAGATCTTTATCGAACAGCTGCTTTCTGCTCCTTCTCGTTCTGTTCATATTTCAAACTGAGCTGCTGTCAAAAAATGCAGAAAATGTGAGTTGTTTTGTTTTGCAGACGCAAGAACAGTGTGCCTTTTTTTCTCTCAAAACATTGCAACTTTTTTCTAAGAAACAAATATGTTATTGCACCACAGATAGGACACATGAAATTGATTATTGTCCCATCTTAGTCCAAGATGACACATAACTTAGACAACATCCTCCTCCTCTTCATAATAAAAGTCCACTCATGTTTCACCAGTTAAATGCTTTTAATGTGAAGGTGCAGCAGCAGGAAATGTCCGGTTTGCAGTAACTGTACACACGAGACATGCTGCTTTTTTCACAATAAAATATTCATTTTCATAATAGAATATCTGTTTTCTTTTACTGTTTGAATTTAGAATATTCTTTGACAGCCCTACATGTAACATGGGTGGAGCTTTGCTGCATAACTGGAATATTTAACTTTGAGCGTAACCCCACACACACACACACACACACACACACACACACACCCTTTTGCCCCAAACCATCATCTGAAACCCTGCAGTTTGTGTCTCCACATGACTCCGTGTGTCTGTCACTTTCTCAGGTGAAGTTCATGAAGAGTAAGCCCGGCGCAGCCATGGTGGAAATGGGAGACTGCTATGCAGTGGACCGCGCCATCACTCACCTCAACAACAACTTTCTCTTCGGACAGAGACTCAACGTGTGGTGAGTTCACCCCCTCCACAAACATTTGTTTTGTCCGGGAGGAGAAAGCTAACGATGCCTCGGGCATTTCAAAACTCCTGAAGCATCGTGCAAATGTAAACAATTTGTGCTATTCTAGAAATGTAGGTCAAACAATCAACTAAAGACTCCAAATCTGAAATACTTTATTGATCCCCGGGGGGGAAACTGGGTTTCGATACATTTGCTCCCATTCTAGAATAGAAATGTATAGAGAAACTAAAAGAA
>JAOVVB010233480.1:0-10150 GCA_028570985.1 Heterobranchus longifilis
GCATATTCCATCGCATTTTTTAAGAAAAGCCGCCGCATAATCAAGGATTTTTGCCCGCAACAATCACAAAAAAACTCTGAGATTGAATACAGACATTCATGGTCCCCAGAGGATGAAGCCTGACTTTAGTGATCCCTTGACTTTTCCCCTAGTGACACCATGAGGTTGACATTTAGATCCCTGTCCACATGTATCTGGATATTTTTGTAAACACATATTTTCCTCTCCGTTCTGGCCTCTCATCCACATGGAAACAGAGTTTTACGTCACCAAAACGGATATTTTTTAAAACTCCTTACAAGGTGAAGATTTTCCCAAACTCTGTTTACTGTGTGTCTGTGTAGACATGTAAACCGGGAGATTATGGGAAATTATATGACATCATCTCCTCAGTTTGTGCATGCCCATTGTTGATTTGTGTAATGAGCATGCGCCAGAAACAACAACTACAGCTACATGCTAACGGCTAACGGTAATCGGCACCTCGTCGTCCGTCCACACGAGTCACATTTCGGTTTCTGAGATGGCGACGGTCAAAATGCCAAACTCCAGGCTTCAAAACGTTAGTCCACAAACCAGTGGGTGACGTCACAGTGGCTACGTCCACTTCTTTTACAGTCTGTGCTCTAAACAGCTATTGAATGGCTTATCATTAAATTTCGTTCTCATTTATGTTACAATTTTTCATCTAGCACAATCATCAGGTCAAAATGTAAATTGTCCAATACTTTTGTTTGTGACCAAATACCAGCAAAATGAATGACATTCCCATCAGGCTCAGCTGTACTGTGTGTTTAATGCTAAGTGGCAAATGTTAGCATGCTAACACGCTAAACTAAGATTGTCATCATGGTCAACATTATATCCGCTGAACATCAGCATGCTAGCACTGTCGTTGTGAGCATGTTAGCATGCTGACGTTAGCCTCTAGCTCAAAGCACAGTACAGTCTCACAGAGCAGCATATCTTTCGTTCTGTAATAATTGAATCTTACTATGTGATGTTAATTTTCTCCTGCTCCATGCAACTCATCCACAACATCTTCAGTTCAGAACATAGGATCATGTTGTGGTTTTCCAGCAGACGTGAATGCAGTACGTCTCGTGTTTACAGACAAACTTCAAAAATAGTTTACTCGGCAGCAAACAACCTTTAAATTATATATTACAACCCTCCACATTTGACAGCATGACTGATGACTGTTTATACCCAATTACATTTTCAATTAAGTTGGTTTAATCAAGCTGGTCCATTTGTGCTTTTCCATATTTTAGGGAGAAATAGCTGCCTTCATTTTTCTTAAAATGTCACGTTGGTTAATACAAATCAAAAAGGGGCTCGAGAGCTGAATGCTTGGTGTCAGCCTAATTTAAAAATACATGTCGTAGAACAAATGTAGACACTTTTTCCACAGTCTGACGTATGATTTTTAAAGCATTTTCGTAGTTGCGGTAGATTTGTTGCTGCTCATCACGTCACCGTAGCTAAATTTCATGTCATCTCTCCTCTCCCGCTCCTCCTGATATGTGTGTGGGAGCGAGGGGGGGCAGGGGGGGCTGCTGTGAATAAATGATTCACAGGATCACAGTCTGCTTGTGGTGCGCCGTCTCATACGCAGACGGTCAGGGTCAGATTTACACGTTCACATACACCGTCTGGAAAATCCCTCTCGGCCACCCCACCTTCCTCTTCCTCTTCCGCCTCCGTGTCCCGACTGTGTCTCGTAATGTGTCCTTGACGACTGAGTGGTAGCCTCTGTGGGGGAGAGGTGTGTCTCCCCTGCGTTGCTGGGGACATCCTGCGCAACACATTAGCCGTTACGTGTCGACATTACCAACAATGCATCTCGAAACAGCTTTAATTGGATGAGCAATTATGCTTCACGCAGTCGCACAGTGATTATCATGCCGTCTGCGAGAGAGCCTATCATTACTGAATATTAATCACGTCTCCTTCTCTCTTTACCCCCTTCAGATACATCGGTAAATCAGATTCTATCACCATCAGCGTGTGGAATCACAAGAAGATTCACAAGAAGCAAGGGGCTGGGTTCCTGGGCTGTGTCCGCCTTCTGTCCAACGCTATCAACCGCCTTAAAGACACAGGCTGTAAGTGTCAGTATTACTCCATTTTTCTTCTTATGTTTTCAAGTCTCTGAACTGATGTTGCATCTTAAAGGTACCCTGTGGAGTTTTTGACCCATAGTAGCATTTACAGGCGGGTCCCTGTTTTTGTTTGTACGGTGCACAAAGACAGACACGCACACAGTCCTGCCGCCACTTTCACGCTATTCCACCGATGGGACGTTGCTGGCGGTGACACGCAACGAAAGACGTGCACCGTCAAGGACAGGGAAAAATGCAAACAATATTTCAATATTAAATAATTAAGTGTTTAACCATTAACCGAGAATATATACTGATTAATACTATCAGTGAAACAGTTGAAAAAAATTACAAATAAAGTTAGTTGCATGGTAAAAGAAAAATAAGCTTTGCAATCTATTTCTTTTTTTTGTTTTTGATCAAATATTGTATTTTTATTTTTTTAATAAATACAAAAAGAAAAACGATTACAAAAATTACAAATTACAAATCTCAAAAACAGAAAACACCAAAACCAAAAAAAACAGAAAATTCATCAAAAACATAACAAAACAAAACCCAAGCCCCACCCCACTCTCCCGTGCACACCAGCAACTATAAACACACACACACACACACACACACACAGGGGAACAGATTAAGTTCACATGGCGACGTCAAGGTTTGGGATCATATCAGAAGAGCCTCAATGACTTCGGCTGCAGACCGCCAGGTTTTTAAGCTCAGTTCATTAGCCCCATTAATTCGAGCAGTTGACTGTTCCAGATAAACAACATCCAGAAATGTGAAGACCCAGTGTCCAGCAGTAAGAGAGCGAGGAGATTTCCATCGCATCGCAATCATCTTTTTAGCAGCTGTCAGTCCAGCTAGTTAAGATGCGATTTTTAAGCTTGGTGATGTTGAGCTTTGAAAGATAATTCAACAGGACAGACACAGTCACTGGCACCGTTAATAACAGGTCAGACAAACCAGAAGCCACCTCAGTCCAGAATCGAAAGACCGGCGGACAGTCCCACATCATGTGCAGAAAAGTGCAGAAAACTCATGTAGCAACCCCACATGCCTTTCATTGGAGTAGCTTATTGTTGAGCTTAAAACGTGTTTTAAGTTTTCCGATACCTGGTTTGACAATCCCAAATATAAAACCAGGTTGGCGAAGGATTCCAAATGAGAAAAGAAAACTAGATGCAAACTTTGTGTAAAATCGTTGAACATCTCCAACATGGGGGGGGGGCAGCCATTATAAGCCAAGGACAAAAGCTCTGTCATCTTGTACGTAATCTACCAAGAAGTCTGGAAATTTGAGTCTGGAAAAGCCTGGAATTATGAAATGGAAAACGTGTAGGATCCCTGTTCTTAAAAAGCCTAAATATCTGTGCATGGAAAAGACCAGAAGGGTAAAATGTTGTAATTGTATTTTTTTTTTTAGACAACAGACTCCAATTTGTTTGTGCTGCTCGAGAGATGTTTTACAGCACTGTGTGTTATTGTACTGATGATTAAATCACTATGGATGCAGTCAGCTGTAATGCAGTGCTGACGCCCAGTCTATTTTTTTTCCCCAGATGCTCTTTTGTCTTGTTCTGAAAATGTAATTGTAGTACAGTTGCAGCACAGATTTAGTTGCCAAACTACACATGACTTGTTTGTTTTACTTTAGTGAGCTATTTATTTAGTTTCCATTATTCTCTCTACTGGGCTGGAGAATAACAGCACATTTTCACCAGCCGCCAAAGCGCCGCAATTTGCTGCGAAGCGCCGCCGTCGTCCATTCAGCGCCTATGTTAAGTAGCAGTGGCGTTTACATGACGCGTGCCGCGCCTCAGCGGTCTGCGATCTGGAGCGATCATTTCGGCGTCTGGTCTATTTTTTCCACGTGCCGCGAGCGAATCTGGCATGAAAACACACTGATAATCTATTATAAACCATATAAAACATATTATACATTATATAAATTATCTGATTGTGATCATCCCATGTGCCAGGCCTTGTGATTTTCCTCCCCTCTCCCTTCTGTTCTCCTGGAGTTTACATTCCTCCGATTTTTACCCCCACATGATAAAATTTCATCCACTATATGTATTAGTCGGCTACATATCACTACTGTTTGTGCTTTTTAAATGACATTATTATCCATATATTTGTCTGTTGTGTCTCTACGGACAGTGCTCTCGGAGCAGCCAGACACACAAACATGCAGTCTGCACACGACGCACACACACAGATCAGCTCCACGTGTAGTTAGTAAACAGCAGAGGAGCAGAATCGCTTGTTGACCAGCGCGGAGAAATGCGCTTCTCATGAAAACGGCTCGCCCGAGAATTTTCTGATCGTCGCGCTTCGCAGCAGTACCATGCCTGGTGAAAACGCTCTGTCACTCTTGAATTAATTAATTATTAATTGCAGTTATTCATGCTCTAATGGTAAAATGAGGCGGTCTATCCATCAAGCCGGCCTTATACCTGTAGTGTGATCAGAAGCAGAAGTTAATAGCACGGTGCTGCTGTCAGGCCTAAGTGACAGAATATAGAGTAGCTCCTTTTTTAGTGTCCCGTCCCCCTCACTAGGTCTGACAGAGGCCAGACCTGTGTGTGAGAGGGGACAGCACTCTCCGCCCGCTGCCAGAACAGGAAGAGCCAATCAGCGTCACCTTGCAATTACAGTAAAAATGTCTCATGTCAGAAGCTAACTGGATAAATGAGATGGAGGCTTTAGTAAATGGCTCCTAATAAAAGCAGTGGCAGACAAGTTGTAGCTTCAACCAAGCGTGTCTGGAGTGATTTTTTTTTTTTTTTTTTTTTCCGCGTGGTACCTGCATGCTCGCCGCGGCCCACGGCCTCGTAGGCACAAACGGGAAAAGAATCCCACCGCTTTTCCTAGAAGCCCCTGACACTGTTGTTTTCCTGGAGCGACACAGGAAACCTGAACCTTGTGCCACAGCTGTGAGTGGTTTGCTTCTGCATTTCCTTTCTCTCCTGGCCTTCTCCTCACCCCTTCAGTCTCCTCCATAGACTGGCAGCATGTGCGTGCACACACACACACACACACACACACACACACACAAAATGCCATTGTGAGTGACTAACCTCCCTCTATCTCCGTCTGCCGATCTAGACAACCGGTCATTTCAAGCAGACATGCATAATTGTAGAGCTATTAAAGCGTAAGCGTAGATCTGTTGTGTTCTCTCTGTTGTGGTCGCTCTCCCCCTGTGAGTTTTTGGCATTCTTTTGTTTTTTTGTGCGCATTTACCAGCGGTTGCTGCAGCTTTGTCCCCTCCACAGGCCGTAGAGAGGGCATTGTGTCGTCTGAAACATTTGTGTGTGTAGTTGCAGAGCGCCTTGGGTTGACTGTAACGTTTATATGTAATTGCAGAGTGTCTGCGTCTTTGTGTATACGACTGAATTGATGTACTTGTAATGCGTCTCAAATACCCCTTTTTCCAACGACTACGGTTCTGTTGTGGTGCGACCAAAAATAAATTGGTTCGGAGGTTCCCAGCTGCAACCAAAAAATAGCAGGTTTTCCTCGACCTCGAGTGGGCGTGTCATATTCTGCAGGTTGGAAAGAGAGGATGGAGTCCTGCATGTAATAGTCTTGTACGTCTTCTTATCATTAATAGTTGGTTCATGCTTGTTTTTCCTTCAGCACATTTGTAATAACCGATCAAAAGCTTGCAAGTAATCAGAGCGATCTGCCGTCTTGTTATTACTGTTTACTTCTGCATTGTGCAACGCCACGACACATGCTTGATTACAATTAGGGCTGCACAATTAATCAGGATTTTTATCGAAATCTAAATCGCAGGAGGCGAAACTACCATTCTGAATTAAGGCAAGGCAAGGCAGGTTTATTTATACAGCACATTTCAGCAACAAGGCAATTCAGAGTGCTTTACATAAAACATTAAAAGGACATTTTTAAAAAAACAGTTGAAAAACAGTCATTTAAAAGACTGGAAAATAAAAACCAAGCTGAGATAGATAAAGTACAAGAATAAAAGTTACAGTGCATATAATTATTTGATTGATTTAATTAAAGGAAGCGTCAAACAGAAAAGAGCTGAGAGTCTCAGCGGAGCTGCAGTTTTCAGTGAGTTTGTTCCTGAAGTACTGTGGTGCTGCAGAGATGTTTCGTTTGGTACAGATCCTCACACAAATATATTTTTCAATGAAAATGACAATAATGATGCAAAAAGTATCATTCCCTCCAATATTGTGAATCATATTGCAATATCAGTCAAAATAATCACAAATAGATATTTCCCTCATATCGTGCAGCCAGAGCTCATTTGGTGGAAAAGGGGTAAAAGTGAGTCTAATCTGTAGGCTTGGGCGGTATCTATTTTTTTCATACCGTCTTGCCATTTTACCAGAGTATACTGTATATGATCGTATTTGTGTGAAGAAAAAAAAATCTTTGTGTGGCAAAATATTGATGGATCCAAAATCCATTCAGAAAACATTTTAAACATTGTTTGCTTGTCGTCTTGTGGACAAAAGCATGAATTCAGTCTTTTTACAAATCAGCATCACGCTGTAGTCGTTTCGGTGTACTTTAAGCCATTTATTACAATTAAAAATCATAATCTGCACCTCAAGTATTACTTCCTGAAGAAAGTAGTAAAATCCACCGAGCTGTGTGTTCCTCTGGATGATGTTTTTAATCCAGACTAGCTGTCCTTGACCAAAGAAATCCTTAGTCGACCGACGCTCATACGATTTTGTCGACTAATCGATTAGTTGATTTAATCGACTGAGTTTCTCCATAAACGATCACCATTAAAAGCATCACTTTAAATCTTGTGTTTACCAGAGATGTGCTCATAAGTTTCTTGGAAATAAGTCATTCAGCATGAAAAAAGCATAAAAAATGACAAATCGACTAAAGAAATCTCAGTCGACTAAGAACAAAACAACCGATTAGTCGACTAATCGACTGAGAGGGGGCAGCCCTAATCCAGACACGACGGCGTTTGGTTTTCAGACGTATCTGGGACTTCCACAACAATAGTCGTTATTTCTGCCACGGTTGATGAAAGAAACGTTATAGGTGTCTGCAGCTCTGCTCTGGCAGGAGTACCCGAGAATACACGTGCGATACGGCATCTCCATATAAAGACGAGCGTCTGTATTTTTGACGGTATTGAAATTCATACCGTCAGGATTTCTAAATACCCCGGTACCCCGGTACACCGTGATACCGTGATGCCGCCCGTGCCTACTTCTCTGCGTACATTCAACTGTCTGTGTTTGTGTTTTCTGTTTTCTCTGCGGCTGCTGACCTCCGGCCAGCCTTGTAACGGTTTGACCGTTGCCTGTTTTGGTCCCTGTTTAGTCTAGACGGACATCCTGAGCTGATCTGCATGACACCCAGACAACAGAGAGCAGATAGTGGCATTTCTCATGTCTGCAGGCAACTTTTTTTCTATTGTCTATTATTTTTTTTCTTTCTCTCTCTCTCTCTCTCTCTCTCTCTCTCTCTCTCTCTCTCTTTCTCTTTCTCCCTCAACTCTCAAATTCCGCAGACTTTAAGAAGTTCAGACAAAGAGTTTCCAGACTTTGGCAGAAGTTCATGTCCATGCTAAGACTGAGCGGAATAGTGCAGGCTTTGTACTGAAATTTGTCAAATGTTTGACCTCTGCATTTGAACTGAAGCCTGCTCTGTAGCGATGCTCAGTGAGATTTTTACAGCCCGTGGCTGTTCCACAGACCAGACCATCTGTTCCAGGGCACCGCCAAGCTGCGGTCTGCAGACACAAGAATGAGAGACGGATAATGACTCTGAGTGATGTAAATGATACAGAGCTGTGGGACTTGTCCAAGGAGGAAAAAATGCATCTCAAACACATGCTCGTTTACATGTAAATCTCTGACACTGATGGATCTTCTCTTTTGTCTCCTTTCTCATCTTTCTTTCATCTTCGTTCTCATTTCCTGTTTGTCTCCCGGTGTTGTCTCTCTTTCTCTCTGCTTGTTCTCTCTGTCCTCTCTCCACAGACCAGAGACTAGACTTGAACAAGCTGAGTCCCAACGACAGCGACACAGTCAGAGGCCAGATAGTGGGTGAGTACAGATGGACGCACCAAAACAAGGATGCATTCGGATGTAGCGCAAAACGATTTGGAAAAATGGTCACTTTAACCCTAAGCAGTTTCTGGGTGTTTTTTTTTTTTTTTTTGCTCCTGACACATTATTACTCGTCCTTGTTTTTCACAGCAGTATAAAGTCCTGCACCTCGATGGAAACAGCACTATCATGGATAGAAATAAGGAGAATTCAAAAATATCTTCTATGCAGTATAACACAGAGTTGCCATAAATCATTAAAAAAAAGAAAGAAAAAATACAAGTTCAATTGTTTTAGTTTAGCTTATTTCAGTTATTTCCCCCCTTACACAACTCAAATACACATGAAATATAAAACAAAATATAAAATAAACAATAATAAATCATTACTTTTGAAGTAGTGACACAATTTTATGCAGACTGAAAAGGTGTAGGCTGAAACCGTAGCTTATTACACCTACTCTTTTTACAAAACTAGCATTATCTTTGTACAATTTCCCTTTAGAATTATACACCAAAATGAAAGAAACAAAACAGAATATATGTATATCATACATACCACAAAAGTCCCAAAGATTGAAATATATTTTTTAAATGTATTAAGTGTATTACACATTTTCATTTTCAAAGCTATTCCACAAATGAACATACATCTTTGTTTTGCTTTTGTAAACATGCAAATTCATACTGACTCTCTAATTTGATCAATTTTGATTTACAATTTACAAAAATTGGAATTCAGTCTGTATATAAAACATTTTTCCAAGTGCCCACAACTGTTACCAATATTGAAAAAAGGGGCGCTCCACATGCTGTACATATTGAACTATTTTTCCATCCTCTACTTACAACCTCTCTTGTCCTCTCTGTGTAAACAGCTGCAGCTCAGTCGAAATTTCACTGAATTTTTGTCACGTGACTGTTGGTCTCAGCCGAGTCATTTGTGGTTTCACATTTGTGCTGAAGAGTGCAGAATTAAATGTTTTTTACAGGATCTGTTTCGTGCAAACGGTTGATTTTTGGTGAAATTTTAAATGAGACATGTAGAATAAAGTGATTTTGATGAGAAATCACTATAAGCTTCGATTTGGTTACTTTTCTAGACAGAAGTGTTCGTCACACATGATGCATTCAAATAATAATATCTGTTTTTACAGTTTCTGGCTATAACAAATGGTGTAATTTTGGCAATTTAAAAAAAACAACAAACAAACATGCTTCTCAAACCCGCTGGCAGATTTTGTGGTTCAGAGGGTTAATTAGAAATTAAATGTAAGTTATACATAAACCTAAAATAGTCTTTGGGGTGTTTTCCACTCCTTCAGCATGAGGTCACATGTTGTCCTTCATTCTGTGTATTGAATACTCGAGGAGGGTGGTATACTGACCACTAATGGGCGGCATTTACAGCAAAAGGAAACAAGGTTAAAGCCAAGGTTAACAATTTAAAAGTCATTTCAGTGTTTTCCTTAGAATTATCTCGTCATCCTTAATTGGCTGCTTTGACCGTTCTTGTAGTAATCATGAGCATCATTTTGTTCCTTGTATGATGCATAGAATAAAACAGAGAGATCACAACTACTCTGTGACTGTTTACATGCACAAAATATTCAGTTTTTTGCCCTTATTCCAAAAAAAATATTCCTACTAGGGTTGCAAAGGAGTGGAAAGTTTCTGGTAAATTCTCCAGAAACTTTCTGGAAATTTTCCATGGGAAGTTAAGCTTGGGAATTTTTACCTGTTTTTTTTTTGGTTTTTTTTGCAAAAGAATTGGAAACTTTCCATGGGAAATATTGGCAATATATTGGAATTAATGGGAATGTATGGGAATTAATGAGAATTAACATGAATATATGGGAATTAATGGGAATATTGAGGCACCACTCTACCATTTAGAGCACATTTTGAGTCGTTTTGGTATTTTGATGTATTTTGATGCATTTATCATGAAGCGACGTATCAACCGGTTGGTAGAGGC
>JAOVVB010233481.1:0-10150 GCA_028570985.1 Heterobranchus longifilis
CTGTTTTCTTAAGCAAACAACTTTATTAAAGAATATTTAACATTAACATTGTTATACATTATACATACAGTTAAGGGTGCTCCGATCAGGATTTTTGGGGCCGATCACTGATTGCTGGAAGCAGTATTGGCCGATACCGATCACAGAGTCTATTTATTTAACTATTCTTAACTTGTATTAAGTATTCAAATTAGGAGATTAGGAGAAGTTTTCATATTGGCGCATATCGGAAAACTTATAGGCCAATACGATAGATACTGATATGTGTGACAGGCCAATATCGTCCGATAATAACAGCTGACCGATATATTGGTCTGGCTCTAATCTAAAGGTAATGGTCGCAGTTTCAAACATTCGCAGTTTGTTTAGGTTTAGAAAAAGATTGTGATTTGGGTGAAATCAGTAAATTTGTTACGTTATTCACATCCGTACGTAAATACATGACGTAATTATGTACGTGACATAGAACATGTCGTAGTTGTTACCTAAAGTTAAAATAACTCAACGGTGACTTTTAGTTTGAAATGGGACATGAACACCGGTTTCCTGGTCCTGTGTTTGTTTGACCCATCCATCACCTCTCCCGCACTACGACCACTAGAGGGCACCTTTTTTGTCCACCTGCCACTGTGGCTGGTGGATTCCAAAATTTACCAGCCACTCAATAGATTACCATTGTTGATTGTTTGGCTGGTGAGTGAAGCACAGCACATGCTCAGTTCAATGTTCAATGTGTTCAATACATATATATATTCTCATAGTCTTTTATATAAGTATTTAAAATGTGTTCTCTTGTAGGTTATAATATGTTCCCATCTGCTGTTACCTGCTCATTTGCACAATAGTATGTTTTTTATGTTGTATGTTTTTTAATAGTGTGTTGTGCTAAGTTGCCTGTATTTATACATACGTTGTATGTTTTTAATGATGTGTTGTGTCATGTTTTTACTGTATTGGAGAAGCCAAAGACAAATTTCCACTAAGGTGGACAATAAAGTCAATATACTCTACTCTAATCTAATCTAAAATAATCTAATCTAATAAAATTATGTCAGAAATAACTTCCTTTCAGTTTTTTTTTTAATTTTAATTTTAGCAGTATACTGAAAGGTATACAATGGCAGTATACAAAGGCAGAACTGATAAACTGATATACTGTTTATTTATCACAAGTAATATTCTTATCGCAATGTTCAACAACGTTATCGCATATTTCCCTCATATCGTGCAGCCCTAGTATGGGTCATTTTTTTTTGTGAGAGGAAAAATCTTATTTGCTCTCCTGATTGGGTCATAGTAGCTACTGTACACTGACTACGTCTTAATGTACATGTAATGTACGGCATGTCAGGTGTGCACAACAGGTGTTAAATGGGACACACCACACGGTGCAATGCTACGTGCAGCATTTACCTTAACACCCACCATAAGCTCTTTGCATGCAGTGAAAAAAACGGACTGCAATTGGATTCATATGAAACTTTGAGGGAATCTTGGGTCAAAATCAAATGAAAAACACAATCACAACAGACAGTTTGGAACTTAACTGTAATTTTAGCCCTGGTCTTGTGAGACAATTTTAGCTTATCATCCAATTTGGCACGCAGTCATTCAGTACAGAGCGCTACTGTAGTCATGGCTGTCATATAAGCCATGTGCTGTATACCCTGATGGTCGGGAGGCGAATCCCTCGCTGGAGTTTTATCCTCCCACAATCCACGTTGATGCCCTAATGATTGCCTACACTGCCATAGTGAAAGCTGGAGATGGAGAAACTGTGCACCCTGTCATGATACCAACGTGGTAAATTCCATTGCTGTGAAGTATAATAGTATGTCTTGGAAATAGGCTTTAACCAGTTTTCTTGGAGATATTTGGTACTGTGAAGAAATGGAAAGCTACCCACAGAAGGTTGGGTGGTGCTGGAGCCAAATCAATTTTCCAGGTCTAGAAATTACAACTGGGAGATCCACCTTCTGCTGTTCCACTGACTCAATTAAGAGTTTAATCAGGATCTTGAATTACGTATTGTTTATTCTTCTTACCTTCTGCTGAGAGCCCTTGTACATTCACTCCCTTGGCGTCCAGGAAACTGAGGCAGGCGTCCACATTCTCGATCTGTCGACAAGACGGCAGACAGTCAGCACAAAGGACAGACACAGCAAGAATGTGACGATACTTAACATTCAATGAGCCTAAATGTCTCGGGGCGGAGGGCTCGGAGGACGGGGACCATCGGCGTTATTACCCATAAAGCACATCATTGTGTGGTTATTACCCGACCCCCACTAGACCCTGGGACCCGGCTGCGTGACATACTGACCGCAGTGTGTTGCCACCTACACAAGCCGGGGTGCAGCCTGCCTCGGCATGTCACACACATGCCCATGTATATACAGAGGCAGATATACAGTAAATTTCAGTCTGGTCTCACGAAATGGTGCATGAATAACACGCATATTTGATAAGTCATTTCTTGTGGTATCACAAAGCTATTTTGGCTTTTCGCATGTCATTTTACGGCATGTATTTACACCAGGCTTCCAACTGCAAACCCAACCTCGTCTATATTACACGCTCGGAGAAACTACTTCGGAGGAGACGTAGTATAAAGACCGAGAAGTCCGTTTAGGGCGGGAGGGGAGGTGGATGGGTCCAACAAACACAGGACTTTGAACCCAGGAGACCGGTGTTCGTGTCCCGTGTGAATCAAGTTATGTTTAACTGTTGATTTCAGTTGATTTTATTTACAGTGATGACATCACTTATGTAACTTATGTACATCAGTTCATTCAAACATCCTTTTGTTTTGTTTGAATTCACAAAACTGTGACCGTTGAGAAGCGCCTTAGTTTGGCTAGTCTCACGTAGCCAGACTTATCTCCAGAGCGCTGCTGGGGGAAAGTCCGGATTGAATGCGCTTTCACTCCTGGACAATGAAAAAAAAAAAAAAAAAAAACTCCCTGACCTGTTTGTATTTCCATAAACCAATCACAGTCGTCCTGGGCGGCGCCACACGCCAGATACTGCGATGGTGCTTCTGCAAAATAGTGTCGGTAGGAAACCTGTTTCGGTGGAACAGCTACACGAAAATGAGGTAAACATATCCTTTGCAGATCTTTACAATCATTCACTGAAAGAACAGAGATTATTACACCATCCAAATCTTCAAAACTTGTCATTTTCAGCGTGTAGAAAGCTCGGAGGCTGCTATTGGTAGTGAATGGACTTTGAGAACGGAAACACGGACACAGACTTCCTGTGCGGCCTGGAAGTAAGGCTTTATCCCCGCACTGTTTGGTCAGCCCACCAGACTATAGTTTGGCACATAAAAGTGACGTCATGGAGGCATAAAATGAAACGCAAAAAGCTTGTAATGCGTTACATGACACACGAAACACTGTGAGAAGTGGCGTGCTATTTATACGATCATGTTTTAAATTCACATCCACGTACACACAGGGAAACTGTAGACACACACAGAAAACAAACACACATTTGCACATAAACACGGGGCGTGTGGGTGAGTGGGGCCCACTTGGGGCCTTTCACAACATAGTCAACAACTGTCACCTCTGCAAACTGGTATCAGTTTCACAAAGGCCCACTGAGGTTGCAGTTATTAGGGGGATTTTTTGCATTCATTGACGGCGGCTAACGGGGTGGCTTCATTAGCATGGTGGCCAGCCGCCAGCGCCCCTCAGGAGGTCTTTTATGACGAGGTCAAAGGTCGGAGCGCTCCGCGTCAGCGCAGCGTGCCAGGGCCACACAAAGGGCAGGCCGGGCAACTCAGCCAGACGTCCAGCAGGCAATGATGATTCATGAGCTGTAGCTTCTCTCTCTCTCTCTGTTTTCAATGCTCTCTCACTCAGTGTCCCAGTGTCTCATTATTAGCAAGAGAGAGACTTTGTAGAACCAGGATAATGAGTCATATCTGCACACAGGCCGTTTGGGTCCTTGCTGAATCTTCTCTTACTCCCACTGGGCTGTCCTCCATGGCTTAATAATGTGTATTTCTCTGACATTTTATTCAACTGGGAGAACATGGGTGGTATAAGCATATGTTCTTTTTTTTTTGTAACAAGCTTTAACAGAACATGTTTTAATGTTTGCACTATTTAAGGATATAAATGTTTGCTTGAGTCTTTTCTGCCCTCTGAAGTTTGCTGTTTGATCTGAAAAGAACTGATTCAGCTGCAAATTACTGGATGCAGAGAAATCCTTTTCACATTTCACTTTCAACTATTTTATTACAGTGTATAACTCATTTGACTTGTGACATGATGTCACATCATAAGGGCTTTGAAAGACATAGACAAATGATGTTGTCCCGGTGATGGGCGTCAGATCAGAAAAGGCGTCTGTGTGTCGTTCCACAGTGCATGGACAAATTACATATGTTGTCATTTCATTTGGAGGACTTGTTGAGCAAGTGACAGCATTGCTTTCGGGTGAGCTGAGTGGCAGCAAAATAGTGAGCAGAACACTGATGGCCTAAAGGGACAGTTTGGATGTTTTGAAGTGGGGTTGTATGAGGTATTTATCAATAGTCAGTGTATTACTACAGTAGATGGAGGTCGGCACATCCCCAGTTTGGAGAATCAGACAGGAGGACAGGTACAGAAGCTAAGAAATGTACTGCTGTGGATGGGGCCCCACAGCAAAACATATTTTAGACACGAAAAGAAGTCAATATCAGTTTAAGTGTACGCTATATTTAGAATTTCACTACTTTACCTTGTCGTTAAACAGCCGTGATATCGCTCTCTTCAAAGCCACCAGACTTCTTTGACAAAAACATTCTTCATTCATTTTACCTCGCAGAACACAGGAGTTGTTGGTCTACCGCTGCCTCGATCGGTTAGTTTGTTTGTTAGTTTTGTTAGTACCTAGCCCTTTTAAAACACTAAAGTCTGGGGTTGGAAATTATCACCAGCCACCAACCAAATGCTGGTAAAATATGCAAGTGGCTGCAACATTTGCTTCACTCACCAGCCAAAAAAAAACCCCAATAGTAATCTATTGAGTGGCTGCTAAATTTTGGAATCCACCAGCCACAGTGGCAGATGAACCAAAAAGTGAATTTCCAACCCTGCCAAAATCACACAATAACACAAACTGACTAACCAATGGAGGCAGCAGTAGACCAGCGACTCCCGCGAGGTAAAAGTACTGTTTCTGTCAACTGGTGGCTTCGAAGAGAGCGATATAACGGCTTCAGTTCCCCGTCATAAAGGGCTGTTTGACAGCACGGTAAAGCCGTGAAAATCTTCTAAATATAGCGTACACTTAAACTGATATTGATATTCTTAGGTGGTCCTTTTTTTTAGGTGTCTAAAATATGTTTTGCTGTGTGGCCCCGTCCACAGTAGTACATTTCTTAGCTTCCGTGTCAGGACTCCTGTCTGTTTCTCCAAACTGGGGGCGTGCCGACCTCCATCTACTGCAGGTAATACACTGACTGTTGATAAATACCTCATACAACCCCACTTCAAAAAACCCAAACTATCCCTTTAAGGACACCATCGTGGTTAAAAGGGTGCATTGTATTTATATTGCAGTGAGAGGCGTATGCAATGTGAGTGTAATGGCAGATTTGATTTCGGAGAGGCATGTTACTGTTACCAGTTTTTATAACCAATTTACAGGAAAGATCTCTGACTACACATGCTCTTTCTCAGCACCAGTCGTGCACACTGCCCAATACAACCACATCCACGTTGCTCAAGGGCACCTCAAGCAGTTTCTGAAGAAGAGCACTTCCCTCCCCATCACTTTCTCTGCACAGACTGATGATGTGTTTACACTGGTTGTATCAACAGGGAGCCCTGTGGGACAAGAAGTCCGACACAGAGCTTCTCCATCTGCCCGACACAACGCGCGGCTTCCCACTTCCAAAAACCCCACACACACATTCTCACTGCAGGCACCCAACTCCCCTCCTCACATGTGGGCTTCTTCCCACACAGACTGACACATGTGTGCCCGGGTGCTCGCTTGTTTGATTATCCCACACAGACTCTCAGAAGTTTGTATGTGGAGAGACATGTGCGGAGCAGCGCTTGCGAGTGCTCTTTACTTAATTAGAGCGAGCATCGGGATGATGTGGGACGTAGGAGTTCTCAAAGTGGAATCGTCTGCCAAAATAAACAGCCTGTAGGCACAGATGATATGTAATCAAGATATTTGTATGATAACAGCCATTTTCCTCAAGGGACTTCTCAGTCAGTTTCAAATATTTACCGCAAAAAGCTTGGGAGGCCTTGCTGAAGCACTTTGCATCTGTTGCACAGGCAGCGCGTATTTGAAGGCTGGTTTAATAGCTGATAAAGACAAAAAGGAGTGAACTCATAAACACGCAGTAAATCGCTTTAGTTGGAGACAGACCTCTGTCTTTTAAAGGACAGGCATCACCGACGAAACTCGTGCCTTCTTCTTCTAAACCTTCAGAAATTCTGAGGCTTTTAGACGAAACCGCTGTTTGTTTTTAGTCGGCCTTAACTCTAAAATGACGTAAACAAGCGGAATAATGATTGAAGGCGTTGATGACGGCTGGGGCATTAATGTTCCGCAGGGTTCTGGCGATGTTTAACTGCTAGTTTGGTGGGCGGTTTGGCTTTGCGGCATCCTGTAACAGCTCCTCGAGAAACCGACATCATTTATTTTTCCGACGCAGGCTGGCATCAGACAGATCCACATAAGCCATTAAAAGCAATTTGGAAAAGGGCATTTTGACGAGGCGCACTTCGCCCAATCATGAAGCACTTAGAGCAGGGGAAAAGGGAGCACATTTTGAGAAGTGACAGGAGGGCACATGTGCAACACTGCACTGCGGGAAGGAGACTTGCCACTAAGCCTGGAAGAATAACGAGGGGGAGCTGTTAAGTTAAGTCTGCGATAATCAGTTTCAATTAAGCTATGTTTCGTTTACGGAGCCGCACTACAAATCAAAATATCACGTTCCAACTGACACAGGCAGCAGAGCGGAGGAAAGCTTGTACCATGGCTGGTTGACAAGAGGCAAAACCGCATTCCCTGCTTCAACCTGTCCTCCACAGTCTCCCCGAAAACCTCTGATGAGTTTCCGTTAGTACTTTAAGAAAGAGGTAGAGACTGAGAGAAAAGATGTAGAGGGAAACCAATTCAATGAACTTCTCTTGTATCCATTACCATCCTGTCCAGCACACAACTCTTCATTGAAATAACTATTTTGGCACAGAACAAAAGCTGTGATATCCCTGTAACCTCTCAGGGCGTTCTCACTCCTAAATCCTGAAATACAGACGCATGGTCAGTGGCCCTCGCCACCCTTTAGCGTCTGTATGACACGCACTGAGCTTTCAACTAACGCTAATGTAAACCCATCCACGTCATTATTACGCACTCAGAGCAACTGATGTAGTATAAAGAGCGAGAAAGTCCGCACAGGGAGGAGGTTGGGGTGGATGGATGGGTCAAACAAACACTGACTTTCACCCAGGAGACCACTGTTCATGTCTCATGCAGCTTATTGTGGATCTTTAAAGTCAAGTTAACTTTAAACTCAAGTTTATTTTGAAAAGACACTGTGCATATAACAAGTGTAAACTGACAGGTCCAAAACTGATGCTAGAAGGATACCTCGAGCGTCATAGTTTGAAGCGTAGAGCCACTGACCAAGTGTCGGTATTTGACGAGTTGGGAGAGAGAATGACAAGAGAACCTGCATTTTCACACAGTTCTTCTTAGAAAATGTGTCTGAAAGCTTCAGAAACACGTATAGGTGGACTGTGTGATGAGAATTCAAATGTCAAGAATGAACCTTCCTACATGGTTAAGGATCATACCAGCTGTTTTTGCAAGCAGCCAACAATTATCAAATGCACACCATACAGTTTTAGATCTTTGTTTTTTTTTTCTTCTGTTTCAAGTTTTTATTCATTAGCAAACAAAAATCTATCTGCACTTAAACTGCTTTAATGCCCAGTGATATCTTTAACAAATATGAATTCATGTAAAGTCCACTCAATTACTCCACTTAACTTTAAGTTTCAAGAGCCTGTTCAATGCTTTTTTATTCATTTTTATTTTTTAAAACCAAAGAGAAATGTGAAAAACGTGATTTGGTTAACTATGATGTAAAGTATATGTGATTTTAGTAAATGGGCTAAAACATTCAAAATCACTGGTATTTCCTGTGTATGTAAACCTTTCTTATACACTTGTACTGACACAAACACTGTATATTGGCTTTAATTTGTTCTTGCAGTTTATCTTTTCAGATTTTCTTCTTTTCTTTCTTCTTCCATTGAAAGACTGTCGTGTGATCTCTGTCCTTTTGTGCTTTTAAAACTACATGGAAAAGATCACACGTTCCAAAATGTGACTCATCTTTTTCTCTGACTGCACTTAAAATGTACCTTTGGTAAACTTTAGGTGAATCTCTACAGCAACGTTGTAGTGTTTCTACAGTACTTCAGTGTATTTTAATACTCTTTCCACTCCTGGTAAGAAGTGAGACTTGGTGAGACACAAAATGAGACAGTGGCTACATCTGCATGTTTGCAGCTTGATGTCCTCACATCCCTCCTCGCCTGATGAAAAGTGTGTTGGGTCTCCGAGCATATCAAGTGACTGAGGCATGATGGATGGAATTGGAAAGTGTTATCCCTTAGATGCAACTGTCAAATACAAATGGGCCAACACCTTAATTACCACTTCCTACGGGACAAAAAACAACCTCCTTCAAGACAGGACTGGAAAACCAGGCGTTAGCGCTTTACAGCGCATGAGAACAGCTCGATAATTGAAGGGTTTTATTCCAAAATGCTACATATCCACTGGAAAATACATGCCACCTTAAATCCCTAAGTCAGTATTTCAAAAACACAGATGACTCGAGCTTCACAAACTAAGCTATTTTGCGAGTACGTGTTGGGATGACTCTAGTTTTTCTTTCCAATCTGTTTCACGTTCAATCTAGTGATTATTTTCTGAATGCTGTCAATGTTTATTCGTTTATTTTACACCCACATGAGGATTGTGCGCAGATCTTGTCCTGGTGGTCGGAACCTGAATCATCAGTGGGGTCAGGGACAGTAATTCAATCAAATCAAGTTTATTTATAGAGCGTATTTAAAAACAACTGGAGTTGACCAAAGAGCTGTACAAGTTTAACGTGAACGGCACAACAATATCTTGTAAAATAACATCAACAAAAAACAACAATAATGTATAAATACCAGGAAATGTATGTATGTATGTATGTAAATGTGTGTGCAAAACTAAAACAGAGGAAAAGAACTTGTAATATCAATTTAAAAAGTAAAAGATTATAAAATACCAAAATATTAAAACCTTTAAAAGCAACCAAAGGCCATTTAAAACATGTACTTCTTGAGTTTAAAGTGTCAATGGAGGGGAACATTTCATCAAAAGTGGGAGGCTATTTCAAAACTTTGGAGGCCAAGGGTATAAAGCAAAACAGCTGATTGTAGCATCTCTTTTTTTGTTGCTTAAGGCAGAAATCAAAGTCAGGGGAATCCAAAGAAATCACA
Source organism: Heterobranchus longifilis (assembly GCA_028570985.1). Lineage (NCBI taxonomy): Eukaryota > Metazoa > Chordata > Actinopteri > Siluriformes > Clariidae > Heterobranchus > Heterobranchus longifilis. Next base: position 9,537 of record JAOVVB010233481.1, read on the forward strand.
TGAAAATCCCTCACATGCAAACCACCGTCATCGTTTTAAGCCAGCGGATCAAAATCGATACCAACTAAAGCTAACAAGAATTAGTTTTGCCTCTGACATCCCTGTATCAAAGTTTGTCTTCCGCTCAGTGGCAGAATGTTGAGAGGATGAATAAATACGTTTTGTACCTATTAATTCCTCTTGCCGCTTGAAAACTAATGAGGCGGAGCTCACCGCTCACGCTGAGGCGACACATAAGCAGGATGCTTTTTACAGCCAGAATACACTGTATTAATCACTGCCTCAGCTGCTTTGAAAGCCAAACATTTACATGCAGACAAAGTCAAGTCCCTCTGCTCATTGTGGCCCAAAGGTTTTGAAAATACAAAGCGAGAATATTTTCGAGACTGTCCTCCCCTGAGAAACAACACAATAAGTTGCTGGTAAAAGCAGGTTATTACGACCCGTTTGTTGTTAGGCGGCGACCTCTAGCAAAGCAGGAAGTCATGTAATGTAGTTGGGGATGTCCATTTTGAATTTTTTTTCTGACCGATAGCCGTCACCTTTTAACTGATCATTAACCGACAAGATTAAATGTAGCCTATTTATGGCGTAATACAAGAAGCGCTGGAGTA